>SZWC01000291.1:465553-477536 GCA_023375785.1 Penium margaritaceum | reverse complement strand
TGGAAGGTATTTGTACTTGCTAGTCGATAACTAGTATTGACAAACCATTACCTTCCACCCTGACCATTTGTGACCCGTGTTATGAGTTGTCAAAGTTTACCACACTTAGTGACAGTATTTGGTCATGGTCTGTGACATATGCCTACTTTGGTTGGTCATCGTGCATGGCCTCCACACCGTGCCACACCGTATTGAAGACCCTCGTGCTTGCTATTTGATACTTGGTGTTCCCAAACCATTCTTTCCCCCTCTGACCATTTGTGACTCGTATTATTAGTTGTCAACGATGACCACACACAGCGGAAGTCTTTGGTCAAAGGCAGTACATATGCCTACTTTGGTCAGTCATTGTGCATGGTAGCCACATCGTGCTACTACTGACTTAAGGTCGTTGTACTTGGTAGTTGAGAACCGATATTCCCATAGCATTGTTTCATCTCCTGACCGTTTGTGACTCGTGTTATGGTTGGTCAATGTTGACCACCCATATTGAAATTCTCTGGACATCATCTCACATATGCCTAGTATGGTTGTTTGGTGTGCATATTAGGCACACATGCCACTACATATTGAAGGTCTTTGTCCGTTCTAGTCAATACATAGGCTTCTTAAACCATTGTCTCTCCCTCTGACCATTTGTGACTCGTGTTACGAGTTGTCAATGTTGACCACACATAGTGGACTTATTCGGTCGTAGTCAGTGATGTATGCATCCTTTGGTTGGTCACTATGCACGCTAGCCATACCGTGCCACTGCTTGTTGAAGGTCTTTGTACTTTATAGTTCATAACTAGTGTTCCCAAACCATTGTTTTCCCCTCTGACCATTTGTGACTCATGTTATGCGTTTTCAACGTTGACCACACACTGAAATTCTTTTGGTCATGGTTTGTGACATATGCATACGTTGGTTGGTCACTGTGCATTGAAGCCACATTGTGCCACTACAAATTGAATGTATTTGTACCTGCTAGTCGATAACTAGTATTCAAAAACCATTACCGTCCACCCTGCCCATCTGTGACTCGTGTTATGAGGTGTCAAATTTTACCACACTTAGTGACAGTATATAGTCATGGTCAGTGACATATGCCTACTTTGGTTGGTCATCGTGCATGGTCTCCACACCGTGCCACAACGTATTGAAGCCCCTTGTGTTTGTTATTTGATACTTGGTGTTCCCAAACCATTCTTTCCCCCTCTGACCATTTGTGACTCGTATTATGAGTTGTCCACGTTGACCACACACAGCGGGTTTCTTTGGTCAAAGGCAGTACATATGCCTACTTTAGTCGGTCATTGTGCATGGTAGCCACACCGTGCTACTACTGACTGAAGGTCGTTGTACTTGGTAGTTGAGAACCGATATTTCCATAGCATTGTTTCATCTCCTGACCATTTGTGACTCGTGTTATGGTTGGTCAACGTTGACCACCCATATTGAAATTATCTGGTCATGATCCGTGACATATGCCTAGTTGTGTTGTTTGGTGTGCATATTAGCCACACCGTGCCACTGCGTAATGAAGTTCTTTGTCCTTTCTAGTCGATACATAGGCTTCCCAAACCATTGTCTCTCCGTCTCACCATTTGTGACTCGTGTTATGAGTTGTCGATGTTGACCACACATAGTGGACTTCTTTGGTCGTATTCAGTGACGTATGCATCCTTTGGTTGGTCAATGTGCACGCTAGCCATACCGTGCCACTACTTGTTGAAGGAATTTTGACTTGCTAGTTGATAACTAGTGTTCCCAACCCATTGTTTTCCCCTCTGACCACTTGTGACTTGTGTTATGCGTTTTGTACGTTGACCACATTAAGTGACATTTGTTGGTCATGGTTCGTGACATATGCATACTTTGGTTGGTCACTGTGCATTGAAGCCAAATTGTGCCACTACAAATTGAAGGTATTTGTACTTGCTAGTCGATAACTAGTATTCACAAACCATTATCTTCCACCCTGACTATTTGTGACTCGTGTTATGAGTTGTCAAGGTTTACCACACTTAGTGACATTATTTGGTCATAGTCAGTGTTATATGCCTACTTTGGTTGGCCATCGTACATGGTCTCCACACTGTACCATAGCGTATTGAAGCCCCTTGTGCTTGCTATTTGATAATTGGTGTCCCCAAACCATTCTTTCCCCCTCTGACCATTTGTGACTCGTATTATGAGTTGTCAACGTTGACCACACACAGCAGATTTCTTTGTTCAAAGGCAGTACATATGCCTACTTTGGTCGGTTATTGTGCATGGTAGCCACACCATGCTATGCTGACTGAAGGTCGTTGTACTTGGTAGTTGAGAACCAATATTTGCATAGAATTGTTTCCTATCCTGACCGTTTGTGACTCGTGTTATGGTTGGTCAACGGTGACCACCCATATTGAAATTCTCTGGTCATGATCAGTGACATATGCCTAGTTTGGTTGTTTAGTGTGCATATTAGCCAGACCGTGCCACTACGTATTGAAATTCTTTGTCCTTTCTAGTCGATACATAGGCTTCCCAAACCATTGTCTCTCCCTCTAACCATTCGTGACTCGTGTTATGAGTTGTCAATGTTGACCACACATAGTGGAATTCTTTGGTCGTATTTAGTGACGTATGCATCCTTTGGTTGGTCATTGTGCACGCTAGCCATACCGTGCCACTACTTGTTGGAGGTCTTTGGACTTGCTAGTTGATAACTAGTGTTCCCAGCCCATTGTTTGCCCCTATGACCATTTGTGACTCGTGTTATGCGTTTTCAACGTTGACCACATGAAGTGAAATTTGTTGGTCATGGTTCGTGACATATGCATACTTTGGTTGGTCACAGTGCATTGAAGCCACATTGTGCCACTACATTTTGAAGGTATTTGTACTTGCTAGTTGGTAACTAGTATTCACAAACCATTACCATCCACACTGCCCATTTGTGACTCGTGTTATGAGTTGTCAAAGTTTACCACACTTAGTGACATTATTTGGTCATGGTCAGTGACATATGCCTACTTTGGTTGGTCATCGTGCATGGTCTCCACACCGTGCCACAGTGTATTGAAGCCCCTTGTGCTTGCCATTTGGTACTTGGTGTTCCCAAACCATTCTTTCCCCCTCTGACCATTTGTGACTCGTATCATGAGTTGTCAACGTTGACCACACACAGCGGATTTCTTTGGTCAAAGGCAGTACATATGCCTACTTTGGTCGGTCATTGTGCATGATAGCCACACCGTGCTACTACTGACTGAAGGTCGTTGTACTTGGTAGTTGAGAACCGATATTTCCATAGCATTGTTTCATCTCCTGACCATTTGTGACTCGTGTTATGAGTTGTCAAAGTTTACCACACTTAGTGACATTATTTGGTCATGGTCAGTGACATATGCCTACTTTGGTTGGTCATCGTGCATGGTCTCCACACCGTGCCACAGTGTATTGAAGCCCCTTGTGCTTGCCATTTGGTACTTGGTGTTCCCAAACCATTCTTTCCCCCTCTGACCATTTGTGACTCGTATCATGAGTTGTCAACGTTGACCACACACAGTGGATTTCTTTGGTCCAAGGCAGTACATTTGCCTACTTTGGTCGATCATTGTGCATGGTAGCAACACCGTGCTACTACTAACTGAAGGTCGTTGTAATTGATAGCTGAGAACCAATATTTGCATGGCATTGTTTCCTCCCCTGACCGTTTGTGACTCTTGTTATGGTTGGTCAACGTTGACCACCCATATTGAAATTCTCTGGTCATGATCCGTGACATATGCCTAGTTTGGTTGTTTGGTGTGCATACTAGCCACACCGTGCCACTACATATTGAAGTTCTTTGTCCTTTTCTAGTGGATACATAGGCTTCCCAAACCATTGTCTATCCGTCTGACCATTTGTGACTCGTGTTATGAGTTGTCGATGTTGACCACACATAGTGGACTTCTTTGGTCGTATTCAGTGACGTATGCATCCTTTGGTTGGTCATTGTGCATGCTAGCCATACCGTGCCACTACTTGTTGAAGGTCTTTGGACTTGCTAGTTGATAACTAGTGTTCCCAACCCATTGTTTTACCCTCTAATCATTTGTGACTCGTGTTATGCTTTTTCAACGTTGACCACATGAAGTGAAGTTTGTTGGTCATGGTTCGTGACATATGCATTCTTTGGTTGGTCACTGTGCATTGAAGCCACATTGTGCCACTACATATTGAAGGTATTTGTACTTGCTAGTCGATAACTAGTATTCACAATCCATTACCGTCCACCCTGCCCATTTGTGACTCGTGTTATGAGTTGTCAAAGTTTACCACACTTAGTGACATTATTTGGTCATGGTCAGTGACATATGCCTACTTTGGTTGGTCATCGTGCATAGTCTCCACACCGTGCCACAGCGTATTGAAGCCCCTCGTGCTTGCTTTTTGGTACTTGGTGTTCCCAAACCATTCTTTCCCCCTCTGACCATTTGTGACTCGTATTATGAGTTGTCAACGTTGACCACACACAGCGGATTTCTTTGGCCAAAGGCAGTGCATATGCCTACGTTGGCAGGTCATTGTGCATGGTAGCCACACCATGCTACTACTGACTGAAGGTCGTTGTACTTGGTAGTCCAGAACGAATATTCACGTAGCATTGTTTCCTCTCCTGACCGTTTGTGACTCGTGTTATGGTTGGTCAACGTTGACCACCCATATTGAACTTCTCTGGTCATGATCAGTGACACATGCCTAGTTTGGTTGTTTCGTGTGCATATTAGCCACACCGTGTCACTACGCATTTAAGTTATTTGGCCTTTCTAGTTGATACATAGGCTTCCCAAACCATTGTCTTTCCCTCTGACCATTTGTGACATGTGTAATGAGTTGTCAATGTTGACCACACATAGTGGACTTATTCGGTCGTATTAAGTGACGTATGCATCCTTTGGTTGGTCATTGTTCATGCTAGCCATAACGTGCCACTACTTGGTGAAGGTCTTTGGACTTGCTAGTTTATAGCTAGTGTTCCCAACCCATTGTTTTCCCCTCTGACCATTTGTGAATCGTGTTATGCGTTTTTTAACGTTGACCACATTAAGTGATATTTGTTGGTCATGGTTCGTGACATATGCATACTTTGGTTGGTCACTGTGCATTGAAGCCACATCGTGCCACTACATATTGAAGGTATTTGTAATTGCTAGTTGATAACTAGTATTCACAAACCAGTATCTTCCACCCTGAACATTTGTGACTCGTGTTATGAGTTGTCAAAGTTCACCACACTTAGTGACATTATTTGGTCATGGTCAGTGACATATGCCTACTTTGGTTGGTCGTCGTGCATGGTCTCCACACCGTGCCACAGCGTATTGAAGCCCCTTGTGCTTGCTATGTGATACGTGGTGTCCCCAAACCATTCTTTCCCCCTCTGACCATTTGTGACTCGTATTATGAGTTGTCAACGTTGACCACACACAGCGGATTTTTTTGGCCAAAGGCAGTGCATATGCCTACTTTGGTAGGTCATTGTGCATGGTAGCCACACCATGCTACTACTGACTAAAGGTCGTTGTACTTGGTAGTTGAGAACCAATATTCGAATAGCATTGTTTCCTCTCCTGACCGTTTGTGACTCGTGTTATGGTTGGTCAACGTTGACCACCCATATTGAACTTCTCTGGCCATGATCAGTGACATATGCCTAGTTTGGTTGTTTCGTGTGCATATTAGCCACACCGTGTCACTACGCATTTAAGTTATTTGGCCTTTCTAGTTGATACATAGGCTCCCCAAACCATTGTCTTTCCCTCTGACCATTTGTGACCCGTGTAATGAGTTGTCAATGTTGACCACACATAGTGGACTTATTCGGTCGTATTAAGTGACGTATGCATCCTTTGGTTGGTCATTGTGCATGCTAGCCATAACGTGCCACTACTTGGTGAAGGTCTTTGGACTTGCTAGTTTATAACTAGTGTTCCCAACCCATTGTTTTCCCCTCTGACCATTTGTGAATCGTGTTATGCGTTTTTTAACGTTGACCACATGAAGTGATATTTGTTGGTCATGGTTCTTGACATATGCATACTTTGGTTGGTCACTGTGCATTGAAGCCACATCGTGCCACTACATATTGAAGGTATTTGTAATTGCTAGTTGATAACTAGTATTCACAAACCATGATCTTCCACCCTGAACATTTGTGACTCGTGTTATGAACTGTAAAAGTTCACCACACTTAGTGACATTATTTGGTCATGGTCAGTGACATATGCCTACTTTGGTTGGTCATCGTGCATGGTCTCCACACCGTGCCATAGCGTAATGAAGCCCCTTGTGCTTGCTGTTTGATACTTGGTGTTTCCAAACCATTCTTTCCCCCTCTGACCATCTGTGACTTGTATTATGAGTTGTCAACGTGGACCACACACAGCGGATTTCTTTGGTCAAAGGCAGTACATATGCCTACTTTGGTCGGTCATTGTGCATGATAGCCACACCGTGCTACTACTGACTGAAGGTTGTTGTACTTGGTAGTTGAGAACCAATATTTGCATAGCATTGTTTCCTCTCCTGGCCGTTTGTGACTCGTGTTATGGTTGGTCAACTTTGACCACCCATATTGAAATTCTCTGGTCATGGTCACTGACACATGCCTAGTTTGGTTGTTTGGTGTGCATATTAGCCACACCGTACCACTACGTATTGAAGTTCTCTGTCCTTTATAGTCGATACATAGGCTTCCCAGACCATTGTCTCTCCCTCTGACCATTTGTGACTCGTGTTATGAGTTGTGAATGTTGCCACACATAGTGGAGTTCTTCGGTCGTATTCAGTGACGTATGCATCCGTTGGCTGGTCATTGTGCACGCTATCCATACCTTGCCACTACTTGTTGACGGTCTTTGGACTTGCTAGTTGATAACTAGTGTTCCCAACCCATTGTTTTCCCCTCTGACCATTTGTGACTCGTGTTATGCGTTTTCAACGTTGACCACATGAAGTGAAATTAGTTGGTCATGGTTTGTGACATATGCATACTTTGGTTGATCACTGTGCATTGAAGCCACATTGTGCCACTACATATTGAAGGTATTTGTACTTGCTAGTCGAGAACTAGTATTCACAAACCATTACCGTCCACCGTGCCCATTTGTGACTCGTGTTATGAGTTGTCAAAGTTTACCACACTTAGTGACATTATTTGGTCATGGTCAGTGACATATGCCTACTTTGGATGGTCATCGTGCATGGTCTCCACACCGTGCCACAGCGTATTGAAGCCCCTTGTGCTTGCTATTTGATACTTGGTGTTCCCAAACCATTATTTCCCCCTCTGACCATTTGTGACTTGTATTATGAGTTGTCAACGTTGACACCACACAGCGGATTTCTCTGGTCAAAGGAAGTACATATGCCTACTTTTGTAGGTCATTGTGCATGGTAACCACACCGTGCTACTATTGACTGAAGGTCGTTGTACTTGGTAGTTGAGAACCAATATTCGCATAGCATTGTATCCTCTCATGACCGTTTGTGACTCGTGTTATGGTTGGTCAACGTTGACCACCCATACTGAAATTCTCTGGTCATGATAAGTGACATATGCCTAGTTTGGTTGTTTGGTGTGGATATTAGCCACACCGTGCCACAACGCATTGAAGTTCTTTGTCCTTTCTAGTCGATACATAGGCTTTTCAAACCATTGTCTCTCCCTCTGACCATTTGTGACTCGTGTTGTGAGTTGTCAATGTTGACCACACATAGTGGACTTCTTCGGTCATATTCAGTGACGTATGCATCCTTTGGTTGGTCATTGTGCACGCTAGCCATAACGTGCCACTACTTGGTGAAGGTCTTTGGACTTGCTAGTTGATAACTAGTGTTCCCAACCCATTGTTTTCCCCTGTGACCATTTGTGAGTCGTGTTATGCATTTTCAACGTTGACCACATGAAGTGAGATTTGTTGGTCATGGTTCGTGACATATGCATACTTTGGTTGGTCACTGTGCATTGAAGCCACATCGTGCCACTACATATTGAAGGTATTTGTACTTGCTAGTTGATAACTAGTATTCACAAACCATTATCTTCCACCCTGAACATTTGTGACTCGTGTTATGAGTTGTCAAAGTTCACCACACTTAGTGACATTATTTGGTTATGGTCAGTGACATATGCCTACTTTGGTTGGTCATCGTGCATGGTCTCCACACCGTGCCATAGCGTATTGAAGCCCCTTGTGCTTGCTGTTTGATACTTGGTGTTCCCAAACCATTCTTTCCCCCTCTGACCATCTGTGACTTGTATTATTAGTTGTCAACGTGGACTACACACAGCGGATTTCTTTGGTTAAAGGCAGTACATATGCCTACTTTGGTCGGTCATTGTGCATGATAGCCACACCGTGCTACTACTGACTGAAGGTCGTTGTACTTGGTAGTTGAGAACCAATATTTGCATAGCATTGTTTCCTCTCCTGGCCGTTTGTGACTCGTGTTGTGGTTGGTCAACGTTGACCACCCATATTGAAATTCTCTGGTCATGATCAGTGACATATGCCTAGTTTGGTTGTTTGGTGTGCATATTAGCCACGCCGTGCCACTACGTATTGAAGTTCTTTGTCCTTTCTATTCGATACATAGGCTTCCCAAACCATTGTCTCTCCCTCTGACCATTTGTGACGCGTGTTATGAGTTGTCAATGTTGACCACACATGGTGGACTTCTTCGGTCGTTTTTAGTGACGTATGCATCATTTGGTTGGTCATTGTACACGCTAGCCATACCGTGCTACTACTTGTTGAAGGTCTTTGGACTTGCTAGTTGATAACTAGTGTTCCCAGCCCATTTTTTCCCCTCTGACCATTCGTGACTCGTGTTATGCATTTTCAATGTTGACCACGTGAAGTGAGATTTGTTGGTCATGGTTCGTAACATGTGCATACTTTGGTTGGTCACTGTGCATTGAAGCCACATTGTGCCACTACATATTAAATGTATTTGTACTTGCTGGTCGATAACTAGTATTCACAAACCATTATCTTCCACCCTGACCATTTGTGACTCGCGTTATGAGTTGTCAAAGTTTACCACACTTGGTGACATTATTTGGTCATGGTCAGTGACATATGCCTACTTTGGTTGGTCATCGTGAATGGTCTCCACACCGTGCCACAGCGTATTGAAGCCCCTTGTGCTTGCTTTTTGATACATGGTGTTCCCAAACCATTCTTTCCCCTTTTGGCCATTTGTGACTCGTATTATGAGTTGTCAACGTTGTCCACACACAGCGGATTTCTTTGGTCAAAGGCACTACATATGCCTACTTTGGTCGGTCATTGTGCATAGTATCCACAATGTGCTACTACTGACTGAAGGTCGTTGTACTTGGTAGTTGAGAAC
This sequence comes from Penium margaritaceum, assembly GCA_023375785.1. Classification (NCBI taxonomy): domain Eukaryota; kingdom Viridiplantae; phylum Streptophyta; class Zygnematophyceae; order Desmidiales; family Peniaceae; genus Penium; species Penium margaritaceum. The sequence goes on along the minus strand of SZWC01000291.1, from coordinate 468,161 downwards.
CGATATTTCCATAGCATTGTTTCATCTCCTGACCGTTTGTGACTCGTGTTATGGTTGGTCAAGGTTGACCACCCATATTGAAATTCTCTGGACATCATCTGACATATGCCTAGTCAGGTTGTTTGGTGTGCATATTAGCCACACCGTGCCACTGCGTGTTGAATTTCTTTGTCCTTTCTAGTCAATACATCGGCTTCTTAAACCATTGTATATCCCTCTGACCATTTGTGACTCGTGTTACGAGTTGTCAATGTTGACCACACATAGTGGACTTATTCGGCCCCAGTCAGTGACGTATGCATCCTTTGGTTGGTCACTGCGCACGCTAGCCATACCGTGCCACTGCTTGTTGAAGGTCTTTGTACTTGCTAGTTGATAGCTAATGTTCCCATACCATTGTTTTCCCCCCTGACCATTTGTGACTCATGTTATGCGTTCTCAACGTTGACCACACACTGTGAAATTCTTTTGGTCATGGTTTGTGCCATATGCATACTTTGGTTGGTCACAGTGCATTGAAGCCACATTGTGCCACTACATATTGAAGGTATTTGTACTTGCTAGTCAACAACTAGTAATGACAAACCATTACCTTCCACCCTGACCATTTGTGACCCGTGTTATGAGGTGTCAACGTTTACCACACTTAGTGACATTATTTGGTCATGGTCAATGACATATGTCTACTTTGGTTGGTCATCGTGCATGGTCTCCACACCGTGCCACAACTTGTTGAAGCCGCTTGTGCTTGCTATGTGATACTTGGTATTCCCAAACCATTGTTTCCCCTTCTGACCATTTGTGACTCGCATTATGAGTTGCCAACATTGACCACACAAAGCGGATTTCTTTGGTCAGAGGCAGTACATATGCCTACTTTGGTCGGTCATTGTGCATCGTACCCACACCGTGCTACTACTGACTGAAGGTCGTTGTACTTGGTAGTTGAGAACCGATAATCCCATGGCATTGTTTCCTCTCCTGGCCGTTTGTGACTCGTGTTATGGTTGGTCAACGTTGACCACCCATATTGAAATTCTCTGGACATCATCTCACATATGCCTAGTTTGGTTGTTTGGTGTGCATATTAGCAACACCGTGCCACTACGTATTGAAGTTCTGTGTCCTTTCTAGTCAATACATAGGCTTCTTAAACCATTGTCTCTCCCTCTGACCATTTGTGACTCGTGTTATGAGTTGTCAATGTTGACCACACATAGAGGAATTATTCGGTCGTATTCAGGGATGTATGCATCCTTTGGTTGGTCACTCTGCACGCTAGCCATACCGTGCCACTGCATGTTGAAGGTCTTTGTACTTGCTAGTTGATAACTAGTGTTCCCAAACGATTTTTTTCCCCTCTGACTATCTGTGACTCGTGTTATGCGTTTTCAATGTTAACCACACACTGTGAAATGCTTTTGGTCATGGTTTGTGACATATGCATACTTTGGTTTGTCACAGTGCATTGAAGCCACAATGTGCCACTACATATGGAAGGTATTTGTAATTTCTAGTCGATAACTAGTATTGGCAAACCATTACCTTGCACCCTGACCATTTGTGACCCGTGTTATGAGTTGTCAACGATGACCACACACCGCGGAATTTTTTGGTCAAAGGCAGTACACATGCCTACTCTGGTCGGTCAATGTGCATGGTAGCCACATCGTGCTACTACTGAATGAAGGTCGTTGTACTTGGTAGTTGAGAAACGATATTCCCATAGCATTGTTTCATCTCCTGACTGTTTGTGACTCGTGTTATGGTTGGTCAACGTTAACCACCCATATTGAAATTCTCTGGACATCATCTCACATATGCCTAGTCTGGTTGTTTGGTGTGCATATTAGCCACACCGTGCCACTACGTATTGAAGTTCTTTGTCCTTTCTAGTCAATACATAGGCTTCTTAAACCATTGTCTCTTCCTCTGATCATTTGTGACTCGTGTTACGAGTTGTCAATGTTGACCACACATAGTGGAATTATTCGGTCCTAGTTAGTAACGTATGCATCCTTTGGTTGGTCACTGTGCACGCTAACCATACTGTGCCACTGCTTGTTGAAGGTCTTTGTACTTGCTAGTTGATAACTAGTGTTCCCAAACCATTGTTTTCCCCTCTGACCATTCGTGACTCATGTTATGCGTTTTCAACGTTGACCACACACTGTGAAATGCTTTTGGTTTGTGACATATGCATACTTTGTTTGGTCACTGTGCATTGAAGCCACATTGTGCCACTACATATTGAATGTATTCGTACCTGCTAGTCGATACCTAGTATTCACAAACCATTACCTTCCACCCTGACCATTTGTGACCCGTGTTATGAGTTGTCAAAGTTTACCACACTTAGTGACATTATTTGGTCATGGTCAGTGACATATGCCTACTTTGGTTGGTCATTGTGCATGGCCTCCACACCGTGCCACAACGTATTGAAGCCCCTTGTGCTTGCTATTTGATACTTAGTATTCCCAACTCGTTCTTTCCCCCTCTGACCATCTGTGACTCGTATTATGAGTTGTCAACGATGACCACACACAACAGAATTCTTTGGTCAAAGGCAGTACTTATGCCTACTTTGGTTGGTCATTGTGCATGG
>SZWC01000291.1:425770-454472 GCA_023375785.1 Penium margaritaceum | reverse complement strand
CCCCCCCCCCCCCGGTCGCGAGCCTGTTCTATATTGCGCGTACGAGGATTCAAACCTAGGACCTATCTCTCGAGAATCTAGCTCTATAAGCACTAAGCCAACTCGCACGGTGTTCATATGATGTCCAAATGACATTATAAGGGTTCCTTAGTGACATTATTTGGTCATGGTCAGTGACATATGCCTACGTTGGTTGGTCATCGTGCATGGTCTCCACACGGTGCCACAACGTATTGAAGCCCCTTGTGCTTGCTATTTGATACTTGGTGTTCCCAAACCATTCTTTCCCCCTCTGACCATTTGTGACTCTTATTATGAGTTGTCAACGTTGACCACACACAGCGGATTTCTTTGGTCAAAGGCAGTACATATGCCTACTCTGGTAGGTCATTGTGCATGGTAGCCAAACCGTGCTACTACTGACTGAAGGTCGTTGTACTTGGTAGTTGAGAACCAATATTCGCATAGCATTGTTTCCTCTCCTGACCGTTTGTGACTCGTGCTATGGTTGGTCAACGCTGACCACCCAGATTGAAATTCTCTTATCATGCTCAGTGACACATGCCTAGTTTGGTTGTTTGGTGTGCATATTAGCCACACCGTGCCACTACGTATTCAAGTTATTTGTCCTTTCTAGTCAATACATAGGCTTCCCAAACCATTGTCTCTCCCTCTGACCATTTGTGACTCGTGTTATGAGTTGTCAATGTTGACCACACATAGTGGATTTTTTCGGTCGTATTCAGCGACGTATGCATCCTTTGGTTGGTGATTGTGCAAGCTAGCCATACCGCACCACTACTTGTTGACGGTCTTCGGACCTGCTAGTTGATAACTGGTGTTCCCGACCCATTGTTTTCCCCTCTAATCATTTGTGACTCGTGTTATGCGTTTTTAACGCTGACCACATGAAGTGAAATTTGTTGGTCATGGTTCGTGACATATGCATACTTTGGTTGGTCACTGTGCATTTAGTCCACATTGTGCCACTACGTATTGAAGGTATCTGTACTTGCTAGTCGATAACTAGTATTCACAAACCATTACCGTCCACCCTGCCCATTTGTGACTCGTGTTATGAGTTGTCAAAGTTTACCACACTTAGTGACATTATTTGGTCATGGTCAGTGACATATGCCTACGTTGGTTGGTCATCGTGCATGGTCTCCACAACGTATTGAAGCCCCTTGTGCTTGTTATTTGATACTTGGTGGTCCAAAACCATTCTTTCCCCCTCTGACCATTTGTGACTCTTATTATGATGTGTCAACGTTGACCACACATAGCAGATTTCTTTGGTCAAATGCAATACATATGCCTACTTTGGTAGGTCATTGTGCATGGTAGCCACACCGTGCTACTACTGACTGAAGGTCGTTGTACTTCGTAGTTGAGAACCAATATTCGCATAGCATTGTTTCATCTCCTGACCGTTTGTGACTCGTGTTATGGTTGGTCAACGTTGACCACCCATATTGAAATTCTCTGGTCATGATCAGTGACATATGCCTAGTTTGGTTTTCTGGTGTGCATATTAGCCACACCGTACCACTACGTATTCAAGTTATTTGTCCTTTGTAGTCGATACATAGGCTTCCCAAACCATTGTATCTCCCTCTAACCATTTGTGAATCGTGTTATGAGTTGTCAATGTTGACCACACATAGTGGACTTCTTCGGTTGTATTCAGTGACGTATGCATCCTTTGGTTGGTCATTGTGCACGCTAGCCATACCGTGCCACTACTTGTTGAAGGTCTTTGGAATTGCTAGTTGATAACTAGTGTTCCCAACCCATTGTTTTCCCCTCTGACCATTTGTGACTCGTGTTATGCGTTTTCAACGTTGACCACATGAAGTGACATTTTTTGGTCATGGTTCGTGACATGTGCATACTTTGGTTGGTCACTGTGCATAGAAGCCACATTGTGCCACTACACATTGAAGGTATTTGTACTTGCTAGTCGATAACTAGTATTCACAAACCATTATCATCCACCCTGACCATTTGTGACCCATGTTATGATTTGTCAAAGTTTACCACATTATTTGGTCATGGTCAGTGACATGTGCCTACTTTGGTTGGTCATCGTGCATGGTCTCCACACCGTGCCACAGCGTATTGAAGCCCCTTGTGCTTGCTATTTTATACTTGGTGTTCCCAACCCATTCTTTCCCCCTCTCACCATTTGTGACTCGTATTATGAGTTGTTAACGTTGACCACACACAGCGGATTTCTTTGGTCAAAGGCAGTACATATGCCTACTCAGGTCGGTCATTGTGCATGGTAGCCACACTTTGCTACTACTGACTGAAGGTCATTGTATTTGGTACTTGAGAACCGATATTTCCATAGCATTGTTTCATCTCCTGACCGTCTGTGACTCGTGTTATGGTTGGTCAACGTTGACCACCCATATTGAAATTCCCAGGACATCATCTGACATATGCCTAGTCTGGTTATTTCGTGTGCATATTAGCCACACCGTGCCACTGTGTATTGAAGTTCTTTGTCCTTTCTAGTCAATACATAGGCTTCTTAAACAATTGTCTCCCCTCTGACCATTTGTGACTCGTGTTACGAGTTGTCAATGTTGATCACACATAGTGGACTTATTAGGTCGTAGTCAGTGATTATGCATGCTTTGGTTGGTCACTGTGCACGCTAGCCATACCGTGCCACTGCTTGTTGAAGGTCTTTGTACTTGCTAGTTGATAACTAGTGTTCCCAAACCATTGTTTTCCCCTCTGACCATTTTTTACTCATGTTATGTGTTTTCAACGTTGACCACACACTGAAATTCTTTTGGTCATGGGTTGTGACATATGCATGCTTTGGTTGGTCACTGTGCATTGAAGCCATATTGTGCCACTACATATTGAAGGTATTTGTACTTGCTAGTCAATAACTAGTATTCACAAACCATTACCTTCCACCCTGACCATTTGTGACCCGTGTTATGAGTTGTCAAAGTTTACCACACTTATTGACATTATTTGGTCATGGTCAGTGACATATGCCTACTTTGGTTGGTCATCGTGCATGATCCCCACACCGTGCCACAATGAATTGAAGCCCCTTGTACTTGCTATGTGATACTTGGTGTTCCCAAACCATTGTTTCCCCCTCTGACCATTTGTGACTCGTATCATGAGTTGTCAGCGTTGACCACACACATCGGATTTCTTTGGTCAAAGTCAGTACATATGCCTACTTTGGTCGGTCATTGTGCATGGAAGCCACACTTGTCAATCGGCTTGAGGCGAACGGACTAGAAAACAGGGCCGACACAATAGCACCTGCTGTCCGCTCCTAGCATTTCAGCTAGGAGAATATATCACCCTCAGGATCACGGTTCCACACTGAGCATTTCTTAGGCAATCACTTGCTAGCAACTGTGTCCACTTAACACTTGGTCACTTTCGCGCGAGGTGCTAGTCAAAGACTAACTCCTGGGGCCTAGACCAACCAGTGTCTTCTTTATACTGTTCCTTAGTTGGACAACTCTGTGAGGAGCATCTAAGGCCAGATTGTGCAATTAGAATGAGGAATGAGCCTGGTACATATAGTCCTAGGCCTGGCTTCTAAGGTGTGTGGGTAGTGGCACGTTTGGGGTGGTCACTCCACACCACCTCACCAGTCCGCCAAATGGTGCATCCATTGACCGCCAAGTGGCACACTCTCCTCATGCATGGTGAAATGTCTAAGAAACGTCCCCTGTGGTAGAAAGGGAAAAAATCTTCTACGCACATCAACACTCGATCGTAGGACCTGTTGTTCCTAAGTCCAATATGCTATCCATTGCGCTACACTTCTGGTGTTTCGCTTGGACTTGCACCACGAACAAGGTTTGGGGGACTTACTCCAAGGGAGCAGTGCATGCCCAACCTGACTGTCAAGCCATAGCAGTGGCCATGGGGCATAGAAGAACAACAATCTCTCCCTTGCACCTTAGGCCACCTGCTGTGGTAGTTTTTTTCGGCACGAGCCTGTAGCTCTAGGTTGTGTTTGTGCACATCAACTTTCTTGGTCTTTAGTTCTCATCTCTTGCATCCACCATGCCGACTCCTCGAGCACCTGCAATATGCAAGTCGCTGTCTAGTGGCTTTGTCAAGAAGTCCGCAAGCATTTTCTTGGCTGCGACATGCTCCAGTTCCACGACACCCTTGGCGACAAGGTCACGTGAGTAGTGGTACCGAATATCAATGTGCTTTGTACGCCGGGAGATCATGTCGTCCTCTGCCATAGCGATGGCACTTTGGTTGTCGATGCGGATGACCGTTGCTTCCTCTTGTGGTGCCTTGACCTCACCAAGCAAACTGCGAAGCCACTCCATTTCCTTGCACACTTCGGAGAGTGCAATGTACTCCGCCTCAGCAGTAGAAAGCGAGACACATTCTTGCTTCCTGCTTGCCCACGAGACCGCACCACCGTTGAGAAGACAGACAAACCCTGAGGTGGACTTCCTGTCATCAATCCGTCCTCCCCAGTCCGCGTCACTGTAGCATGTCATTCGCAGCAAGTCTGATCCTTCAAGACCTCCAAACCGAAGTCCGACGTGCCGAGTCTTTTTGATGTAGCGAAAAATTCGCTTCACAGCTTGCCAATGTTCTGGCCCAGGGTTGGCCACAAACCTGCTCACCTGACCCACCGCATACGCAATGTCAGGTCGCGTTCCCACCATCGCGTACATGAGGCTCCAAACGGCGGACTGGTACGGAATGATTTGCATCTCCCGCCGGTCAGCCTCGTTGCTTGGTGACATGGAGGAGGAGAGCTTGCAGTCGGAGGGCATGGGGGTGCTGACGGGTTTGCAGTCCTCCATGTTGAAGCGCTTCAAGATGTCCATGATGTACTTGGTCTGGTTGAGCTCGATGGTGCCTGCTTTGCGGTTGCGGTGAAAATCAAAATCCCGAGGTAGTGCTTGAGAGGTCCCATGTCCTTCATCTTAAACCTGCTGGCCAGGTTTTTCTTGAGGTCCGTAAGTGCCTCCTGCGAGGAAGAACACATAATGAGATCGTCCACGTACAATGCCACGAGCAGCAAGCCACGTTTGTCCCCCCGCACATAGACGTTGGGGTCATTCCTGCACTGTGCAAAGGAGATCTCAGCCATGAAGCTGTCCATCTCCTTGTACCAGATCCGTGGGGCCTGTTTCAGCCCGTACAACGCCTTCACCAGCTTGCACACCTTACCCTCGGGTGCTTCGACACCTTCCGGCACCTCCATTAGCACCTCCGTGTCGAGCTTCCCATAAAGGAAAGCTGTATTCACATCCATCTGGTGGATCTCAAGGTCTTTGGTGGCAGCGACGGCAAGCAAAAACCTGATTGAGGCAGACGTGACAACTGGTGCAAAGGTCTCATCGTACTCAGACCCTGCGCGCTGTGAGAATCCTTTCGCCACGACCCTTGCCTTGTACTTATCGATGCTATCATCTTGCTTCCGTTTCAACCTGAGCACCCACTTTGAGCCCACCACGTGAGCGTTAGCAGGTCTGTCCACCAGCACCCATGTGCCATTTTCTTTGATGGACGCAAGCTCGCTGTTTACCGCCTCCTTCCACTTGGCCGCATCAGGCCTTGCCAGCGCCTTGGCCACAGTGAGCGGCTCTCCCTGAGCCAAACAGGACCAGCTGAGTCCAATCCAGCTTCCGTTGTCAGCGTCGTACTTTGGAGTTTGTTTTCTTTTTCGTGTGCCGCGACGTTGCATTGCTGGTGGATCTTTGCAATGCTGTTGCTCCTGTGCTGCAGGCTACCATGAAGTTAAGTTTTCTTCTTTTGAATAACCACTGGCCTCTGAGCTGTTTTCAGAGGCCTCGGACGTCTCCGACTCTGTATCGGAGCTCGCCGCTGCGTCAGCCTGCGCAGCCGCTCTTCCCGCCACACCACTGTTCTTCACGGCCTGCTGGACTGGCACCACTTGCCAGTTTTCGGGCGCTTGATCTCCTGACTCCAGCAGCACCAACCACTCTCCCTGTTTTGGAGCTTGTGTGGGATCAAGCATCTCTTCCTTGCCTGGTTTCCTTTCGTCAAAGGTTACATCCCGGCTGGTGATGAGTCTTCTTCCTGCCAGGTCCCACATGCGGTAGGTCTTGTGGGCCGTCTCATAGCCCACCATAACGCACTTTTGTGCTCTTGCATCCAGCTTGCCGGCACCCTCACCCGCCTGGACCTTTGCCCATGCGGTGCAGCCGAATACTTTCAGGTGTGATGCGTCCGGCTTCTTCCCTGACCAAACTTATTGTGGCGTCATCTGTTGCTTTCCCTTCTTCTTTCCGCGTCTGCCCACAGCAGCCGCAGGATTCAGATTGACGAGATAGCATGCCGTTCTTGCCGCTTCCGCCCAGAACCGTGGTGGTAGCTTTGCATCAAAAAGCATGCTACGCACCATGCCGAGGATGGTCTGATTCATCCGTTCGGCAACACCATTGCTCTTCCGCATGTAAGGCGTTGTGGGCTTGTAGCTTATCCCATGTCACCTTAACCAGCCCTTGCATGCCTCGTACTCTCTACCGTTGTCGCTTCACATCGCTTTGACTTTCCTTCCGGTCTGCCGCTCCACCATGGCGACAAACTCCTGCAACTTTCCTCTGACCCCTCCCTTTGCTTTGAGGAAGAAGATCCACACCTTGCGGCTGTGGTCGTCTATGAAGGTCATAAAGTACTTGCTACCACCATTCGACGCCGTGCAAAAGGGTCCGTACACGTCGGTGTGAGTGAGGTCAAGGGCTGATTCTGCGCGGCGACCATTGTGCTCAAAGCGCGTTCGCTTGGTCTTGCCTTGGAGGCAAGGTTCACATAGGCTGCCACACCCAACCGCATCCTTCTTACAACCATCCATGCCACGGACCAGCTGTTGTTGCTGAATGACTTGGAGCGTGCTGTTTGCCACATGCCCAAAGCGTCTATGTCACAGATCAGCATCTTCGTCTTTTGCGGCAGAGGATGTTTTTTTCAGTTTTCGTTGGTGTGCTCTCATGCGTGGATGCCAAGACCACTGCCTCCGCTGCACCCGCATGGCCCTCGTTTTCCGAGCTCTTTGCTGCCGCTGTCTGCAGTACGTAGAGTCCGTCAACCCGTGGAACCTGTGCCACGAGATCTTTGTTGGTATAGAGGACCTTGATGTCCTCGTTCCTGGCGATGACCGCCTTCTTTTGCGTGAACACCACTGTCATGTCGTTGTGTGTTATTTTTGACACGGACAGAAAGTTTGCCACAAAGGAGGGCATGTAGACCACGTCACGTAGCCGTAGATCCTTCTCCGCACCATTGAGGCTGATGCTCACCAGCTTGTCGCCCACGCCCTTTGCGTTCACGACGCTACCGTTTGCGCATCTGAACTGCGGATCGGTGGGGCCGATTGAGACACATCCAGCCTGGTCGTTGCTAGAGTGATGATTGGTGCCGGAGTCAAGCCCAAAAGCTCCTGGCCTGAGCAGCGCCGCTCCTTTTTCTGGAGGCATGCTCTGTGCCATCATGTTGGTAGCTTCTTTGCCACTCTTTTTGCTGCCTTTGTTCCCACCGCTTCCGCCTTCTTCCTTCTTTGGAGACCTGCANATGCTCACCAGCTTGTCGCCCACGCCCTTTGCGTTCACGACGCTACCGTTTGCGCATCTGAACTGCGGATCGGTGGGGCCGATTGAGACACATCCAGCCTGGTCGTTGCTAGAGTGATGATTGGTGCCGGAGTCAAGCCCAAAAGCTCCTGGCCTGAGCAGCGCCGCTCCTTTTTCTGGAGGCATGCTCTGTGCCATCATGTTGGTAGCTTCTTTGCCACTCTTTTTGCTGCCTTTGTTCCCACCGCTTCTGCCGTCTTCCTTCTTTGGAGACCTGCACTCTTTTGCCCAGTGGCCATGTTTGCCACAGTTGTGACAGTTACCCTGTCGCTTGGGAGCCTTGCCGCCATTGTTGCCACCGCCACCACCGCTTCCGCTGCCGCCCTTCTGACCAGAGGCTGACCCTTTGCTCCCGCGGCCACCGTAGCGTGCGGCATAGGCTGAGAAGTTAGCCTCACTTCCGCTGCGGTGCATGGCCTCGTTTTGCACGTACTCGGACACTGCCGTGTACGTCAGGTCGTCCTCCTTCCAGCCGCCCATGACGGTTATCATCGGGCTCCAGTTCTCCGGTAGCGCCATGAGGAGAATCATGGCTTGCATGTTATCGTCAAGGTCCCAGTTCATCTGGCGAGCCTCGCCAAGGAGTCCTTCAAACTCCAGTAGAAAATTGGGGATTGATTTGCCCTCATTCACACGCATGCTCGTCAGCCGTTGTAGGATGAATAATCTGTTCGCGAGGGAGGTGGATTGGTGCACGCGCTTGAGCTTGTTGTAAGCTTCGGAAGCCAGCGTGTACCCAGCAATGATGGGAACATACTTCTTAGCAATCGCGTTGCTGAGGAATGACATGACAATATCGTTTCGATCCATCCATGCCTCATGCTCGGATGTGCCTTCGGCGGGAACCTGCTCCTCTCCCTTCGGTAGTTTGATGAAGCCGCGCACTTTCATCGCCAGCTCGAACTGCCATCTCCAAAGGGGGAAGTCAATCCCCTAAAAAATGGGGATTCCTCCCAAGGGTCGAAGACCTTGCGGCAGTGACATAGCACTCACATTTGCTCCACTGGTCTGCCCTGTGGTAGCCACTGTTGAGTTTGAGGACTGCCCTGCGGCAGTCCCCACACCTCCTGATGGGTCCACCATTTTTGTTGCCCTTATCTGCTTCCCACGTCTCTGCTGCGTTGAGGCCGATGTAGGATGATGTTAATTGATGTCTGCTACCAGTTTTAGGATGCAGGTCCGTTGCTTACCCCTTCAGCCGATGTTCACCTTCAGACAGAGAAGATATTTACACCAACACACCCTGGGTCTTGCCACCAAGGGCAGAGCTTGTCCTGGTTGGGACACAAGGGTCGTGCCTCCAAGGGCAGAGCTTGTCCTTGGTCCCTGTGTGCTGAGTGCAGACCAAGCCGTTGAAGTTGATGAAGCTGATGGAGCTGATGGAGCTGATGGAGCCGGCGTGCGCACGTGGAGAGAGCGTACCAGAGTTGAGCGAAGCGTGCCTTACAACTGGTCAGCGTGGGCCCATAACCCTTTGTCAACCGGCCTGAGGCGAACGGACTAGAAAACAGGGCCGACACAATAGCACCTGCCGTCCGCTCCTAGCATTCCAGCTAGGAGAAGATATCACCCTCATGATCACGGTTCCACACCGAGCAGTTCTTAGGCAATCACTTGCTAGCAACTGTGTCCACTTAACACTTGGTCACTTTCGCGCGAGGTGCTAGTCAAAGACTAACTCCTGGGGCTTAGACCAACCAGTGTCTTCTTTATACTGTTCCTTAGTTGGACAACTCTGTGAGGAGCATCTAAGGCCAGATTGTGTAATTAGAATGAGGAATGAGCCTGGTACATATAGTCCTAGGCCTGGCTTCTAATGTGTGCGGGTAGTGGTACTTTTGGGGTGGTCACTCCACACCACTTCACCAGTCCGCCAAATGTATCTTCTAGCAAGTACAAATATATTTTGTATGTAATTGCACGGTGTGGCTACCGTGCACAATGACCTGTCCAAGTAGGCATACATCACTGCTCATGACCAAAGAAGTTTCATGTGTGTGGTCAACATTCACAACTCATAATACAAGAAAAAAATGGGCAGAGGGAGAAACAATGGTTTGGGAATACTTGGTATCGACTAGCAAGTACAAAGACCTTCGATAAGTGGTGGCACGGAGTGGCTACCATGCACAATGACCAACCAAAGCAGTCTTGTGTATTCCAGTGAAGGCACCTACGCGTAACAAATCAACAAAAACCGACCTGGTGTCAAATCGATAAACCTTTTTCTATTTATGGACTAGAAAGTGCAAAGCCTTTCAACAAGTAGTGGACCGGTGTGGCTACCATGCACAATGACCAACCAGATTAGGCATGTGCCACTTACCATGACCAAATACTGTCACTAAGTGTGGTAAACTTTGACAACTCATAACACGGGTCACAAATGGTCAGGGTGGAATGTAATGGTTTGTGAATACTAGTTATTGACTAGCAAGTACAAATACCTTCAATATGTAGTGGAAAAATGTGGCTTCAATACACATTGACCAACCAAAGTATGCATATGTCACAAACCATGACCAAAAGAATGTCACAGTGTGTGGTCAACGCTGAAAACGCATAACATGAGTCACAAATGGTCAGAGGGGAAAACAATGGTTTGGGAATACTAGTTATCAGCTAGCAAGTACAAAGACCTTCAACAAGTAGTGGCACGGTATGGCTAGCATGCACAGTGACCAACCAAAGGATGCATACGTCACTGACTATGACCGAATAATTCCACTATGTGTGGTCAACATTGACAACTTGTAACACGAGTCACAAATGGTCAGAGGGAGAGACAATGGTTTAAGAAGCCTATGTATTGAGTATAAAGGACAAAGAACTTCAATACGTAGTGGCACGGTGTGGCTAATATGCACACCAAACAACAAGACTAGGCATATGTGAGATGATATCCAGATAATTTCAATATGGGTGGTCAACGTTGACAAACCATAACACGAGTCACAAACGGTCAGGGGATGAAACAATGCTATGGGAATATCGGTTCTCAACTACCAAGTACAACGACATCCAGTCAGTTGTAGCACGGTGTGGCTACCATGCACAATGACCGACCAAAGTAGGCATATGTACTGCCTTTGACCAAAGAATTCCGCTGTGTGTGGTCATCGTTGACAACTCATAGTACGAGTCACAAATGGTCAGAGGGGAAAACAATGGTTTGGGAACACCAAGTATCACATAGCAAGCACAAGGGGCTTCAATACGTTGTGGCACGGTGTGGAGGCCATGCACGATGACCAACCAAAGTAGGCATATGTCACTGACCATGACCAAATTCTGTCACTAAGTGTGGTAAACTTTGACAACTCATAATACAGGTCACAAATAGTCAGGGTGGAAGGTAATGGTTTGTCAATACTAGTTATCGACTAGCAAGTGAAAATACCTTCCATATGTAGTGGTACAATGTGGCTTCAATGCATAGTGACAAACCAAAAGTATGCATATGTCACAAACCATGACCAAAAGAATTTCACAGTGTGTGGTCAACGTTGAAAACGCATAACATGAGTCACAAATAGTCAGATGGAAAACAATGGTTTGGGAACACTAGTTATCAACTAGCAAGTACAAAGACCTTCAACAAGAAGTGCCACGGTATGGCTAGCGTGCACAGTGACCAACCAAAGGATGCATACGTCACTGACTACGACCGTACAATTCCAATATGTGTGGTCAACGTTGACAGCTCGTAACACGAGTCACAAATGGTCAGAGGGAGAGACAATGGTTTAAGAAGCCTATGTATTGACTGTAAAGGACAAAGAACTTCAATACGTAGTGGCACGGTGTAGCTAATATGCACACCAAACAACCAGACTAGGCATATGTGAGATGATGTCCAGATAATTTCAACATGGGTGGTCAACGTTGACCAACCATAACACGAGTCACAAACGGTCAGGAGAGGAAACAATGCCATGGGAATATCGGTTCTCAACTACCAAGTACAATGACCTTCAGTCAGTAGTAGCAAGGTGTGGCTACCATGCACACTGACCGACCAAAGTAGGCATATGTACTGCCTTTGACCAAAGAAATCCGTTGTGTGTGGTCAACGTTAACAACTCATAATACGAGTCAAAAATGGTCAGAGGGGGAAATAATGGTTTGGGAACACCAAGTATCAAATAGCAAGCACAAGGGGCTTCAATACGTTGTGGCACGGTGTGGAGGCCATGCACGATGACCAACCAAAGTAGGCATATGTCACTGACCATGACAAAATACTGTCATGAAATGTGGTAAACTTTGACAACTCATAACACAGATCACAAATGGTCAGGGTGGAAGGTAATGGGTTGTCAATACTAGTTATCAACTAGCAAGTACAAATACCTTCCATATGTAGTGGCACAATGTGGCTTCAATGCACAGTGACAAACCAAAGTATGCATATGTCACAAACCATGACAAAAAGAATTTCACAGTGGGTGGTCAACGTTGAAAACGCATAACATGAGTCACAAATGGGCAGAGGGGAAAACAATGGTTTGGGAACACTAGTTATCAACAAGCAAGTACAAAGACCTTCAACAAGCAGTGACCGTAATGGCTAGCGTGCACAGTGACCAACCAAAGGATGCATACATCACTGACTACGACCGAATGATTCCACTATGTGTGGTCAACATTGACAACTCGTAACACGAGTCACAAATGGTCAGAGGGAGAGACAATGGTTTAAGAAGCCTATGTATTGACTAGAAAGGACAAATAACTTCAATACATAGTGGCACGGTGTGGCTAATATGCACACAAAACAACCAAACTAGGCATATATGAGATGATGTCCATAGAATTTCAATATGGGTGGTCAACGTTGACCAGCCATAACATGAGTCACAAACGGTCAGGAGAGGAAACAATGCCATTGGAATATCGTTTCTCAACTACCAAGTACAACGACCTTCAGTCAGTAGTTGCACGGTGTGGCTACCATGCACAATGAACGACCAAAGTAGGCATATGTACTGCCTTTGACCAAAGAAATCCGCTTGGTGTGGTCAACGTTGGCAACTCATAATACAAGTCACACATGGTCAGAGGGTGAAACAATGGTTTGGGAATACCAAGTATCACATAGCAAGCACAAGGGGCTTCAATAAGTTGTGGCACGGTGTGGAGACCATGTACGATGACCAACCAAAGTAGACATATGTCACTGACCATGACCAAATAATGTCACTAAGTGTGGTAAAATTCGACAACTCATAACACGAGTCACAAATGGACAGGGTGGACGGTAATGTTTTGTGAATACTAGTTATCGACTAGCAAGTACAAATACCTTCAATATGTAGTGGCACAATGTGGCTTCAATGCACAGTGACCAACCAAAGTATGCATATGTCACGAACCATGACCAACAAATTTCACTTCATGTGGTCAACGTTGAAAACGCATAACACGAGTCACAAATGGTCAGAGGGGAAAACAATGGGTTGGGAACACCAGTTATCAACTAGCAACTCCAAAGACCTTCAACAAGAAGTGGCACGGTATGGCTAGCGTGTACAATGACCAACCAAAGGATGCATACGTCACTGAGTACGACCGAAGAAGTGCACTATGTGTGGTCAACATTGACAACTCATAACACGAGTCACAAATGGTCAGAGGGAGAGACAATGGTTTGGGAAGCCTGTGTATCGACTAGAAAGGACAAAGAACTTCAATACGTAGTGGCACGGTGTGGCTAATATGCACACCAAACAACCAAACTAGGCATATGTCACTGATCCTGACCAGAGAATTTCAATATGGGTGGTCAACGTTGACCAACCATGACACGAGTCACAAACGGTCAGGAGAGGAAACAATGCTATGCGAGTATTGGTTCTCAACTACCAAGTACAACGACCTTCAGTCAGTAGTAACATGGTGTGGCTACCATGCACAATGACCGACCAAAGTAAGCATATGTACTGCCTTTGACCAAAGAAATCTGCTGTGTGTGGTCAACGTTGACAACTCATAATACGAGTCACAAATGGTCAGAGGGGGAAAGAATGGTTTGGGAACACCAATTATCAAATAGCAAGCACAAGGTGCTTCAATACGCTATGGCACGGTGTGGAGACCATGCACAATGACCAGCCAAAGTAGGCATATGTCACTGACCATGACCAAATGATGTCACTAAGTGTGGTGAACTTTGACAAATCA
This sequence comes from Penium margaritaceum, assembly GCA_023375785.1. Classification (NCBI taxonomy): domain Eukaryota; kingdom Viridiplantae; phylum Streptophyta; class Zygnematophyceae; order Desmidiales; family Peniaceae; genus Penium; species Penium margaritaceum. The sequence continues at coordinate 440,670 of SZWC01000291.1, read as the reverse complement.
TAACACGAGTCACAAATGGTCAGAGTGGGAGATAATGGTTTTTGAATACTAGTTATTGACTAGCAAGTACAAATACCTTCAATATGTTGTAGCACAATGTGGCTTTAATGCACAGTGACCAACCAAAGTATGCATATGTAACGAACCATGACCAACAAATTTCACTTCATGTGGTCAACGTTGAAAACGCATAACACGATTCACAAATGGTCTAAGGGGAAAACAATGGGTTAGGAACACTACTTATCAACTAGCAAGTCCAAAGACCTTCGACAAGTAGTGGCACGGTATGGCTAGCGTGCACAATGACCAACCAAAGGATGCATACGTCACTGAATACGAACGAAGAAGTTCACTATGTCTGGTCAACATTGACAACTCATAACATGAGTCACGAATGGTCAGAGGGAGAGACATTGGTTTGGGAAGCCTATGTATTGTATAGAAAGGACAAATAACTTCAATACGTAGTGGCACGGTGTGGCTAATATGCACACCAAACAACGAAACTAGGCATGTGTCACTGATCATGTCCAGAGAATTTCAAGATGGGTGGTCAACATTGACCAACCATAACACGAGTCACAAACGGTCAGGAGATGAAACAATGCTATTAAAATATCAGTTCTCAACAACCAAGTACAACGACCTTCAGTCAGTAGTAGCACGGTGTGGCTACCATGCACAATGACCAACCAAAGTAGGCATACGTACTACCTTTGACCAAAGAAATCCGCTGTGTGTGGTCAACGTTGACAACTCATAATACGAGTCACAGATGGTCGGAGGGGGAAACTATGGTTTGGGAACACCAGGTATCAAATAGCAAGCACAAGGGGCTTCAATACGCTGTGGCACGGTGTGGAGACCATGCACGATGACCAACCAAAGTAGGCATATGTCACTGACCATGACCAAATAATGTCACTAAGTGTGGTAAACTTTGACAACTCATAACACGAGTCACAAATGGTCAGGGTGGAAGATAATGGTTTGTGAATACTAGTTATCGACTAGCAAGTACAAATACCTTCAATATGTAGTGGCACAATGTGGCTTCAATGCACAATGACCAACCAAAGTATGCACATGTCACGAACCATGAAAAACAAATTTCACTTCATGTAGTAAACGTTGAAAACGCATAACACGATTCACAAATGGTGAGAGTGGAAAACAATGGGCTGGGAACACTAGTTATCAACTAGCAAGTCCAAAGACCTTCAACAAGTAGTGGCACGGTATGGCTAGCGTGCACAATGACCAACCAAAGGATGCATACGTCATTGAATACGACCAAAGAAGTCCACTATGTGTGGTCAACATTGACAACTCATAACACGAGTCACAAATGGTCAGAGGGAGAGACAATGGTTTGGGAAGCCTATGTATCGACTAGAAAGGACAAAGAACTTCAATACGTAGTGGCACGGCGTGGCTTATATGCACACCAAACAACCAAACTAGGCATATGTCACTGATCATGACGAGAGAATTTCAATATGGGTGGTCAACGTTGACCAACCATAACACGAGTCACAAACGGTCAGGAGAGAAAACAATGCTATGCGAATATTGGTTCTCAACTACCAAGTACAACGACCTTCAGTCAGTAGTAGCACGGTGTGGCTACCATGCACAATTACCGACCAAAGTAGGCATATGTACTGTCTTTGACCAAAGAAATCCGCTGTCTTTGGTCAACGTTGACAACTCATAATACGAGTCACAAATTGTCAGAAGGGGAAACAATGGTTTGGGAACACCAAGTATCAAATAGCAAGCACAAGGGGCTTCAATACCCCGTGGCACGGTGTGGAGACCATGCACGATGACCAACCAAAGTAGGCATATGTCACTGACCATGACCAAATAATGTCAATAAGTGTGGTAAACTTTTACACCTCATAACACGAGTCACAAATGGGCAGGGTGGATGGTAATGGTTTGTGAATACTAGTTTTCGACTAGCAAGTACAAATACCTTCAATACGTAGTGGCACAATGTGGCTTCAAAGCACAGTGACCAACCAAAGTATGCATATGTCACTAACCTTGACCAACACATTTCACTTCATGTGGTCAACGTTGACAACTCATAATACGAGTCACAAATGGTCAGGGTGGAAGATAATGGTTTGTGAATACTAGTTTTCGACTAGCAAGTACAAATACCTTCAATACGTAGTGGCACGGCGTGGCTTATATGCACACCAAACAATCCAACTAGGCATATGTCACTGACCATGACCAACACATTTCACTTCATGTGGTCAACGTTGAAAACACATAACACGAGTCACAAATGCTCATAGGGGGAAACACTGGTTTCAAAATGCAATGTATCTTCTAGCAAGTACAAGTATATTTTGTATGTAATTGCACGGTGTGGCTACCGTGCACAATGACCTGTCCAAGTAGGCATACATCACTGCTCATGACCAAAGAAATTTCATGTGTGTGGTCAACATTCACAACTCATAATACAAGAAAAAAATGGGCAGAGGGAGAAACAATGGTTTGGGAATACTTGGTATCGACTAGAAAGTACAAAGACCTTCGATAAGTGGTGGCACGGAGTGGCTACCATGCACAATGACCAACCAAAGCAGTCTTGTGTATTCCAGTGAAGGCACCTACGCGTAACAAATCAACAAAAACCGACCTGGTGTCAAATGGATAAACCTTTTTCTATTTGTGGACTAGCAAGTGCAAAGCCTTTCAACAAGTAGTGGACCGGTGTGGCTACCATGCACAATGACCAACCAGATTAGTCATGTGCCACTTACCATGACCAAATACTGTCACTAAGTGTGGTAAACTTTGACAACTCATAACACGGGTCACAAATGGTCAGGGTGGAATGTAATGGTTTGTGAATACTAGTTATTGACTAGCAAGTACAAATACCTTCAATATGTAGTGGAAAAATGTGGCTTCAATACACATTGACCAACCAAATTATGCATATGTCACAAACCATGACCAAAAGAATGTCACAGTGTGTGGTCAACGCTGAAAACGCATAACATGAGTCACAAATGGTCAGAGGGGAAAACAATGGTTTGGGAATACTAGTTATCAGCTAGCAAGTACAAAGACCTTCAACAAGCAGTGGCACGGTATGGCTAGCATGCAGGTTGACCAACCAAAGGATGCATACGTCACTGACTATGACCGAATAATTCCACTATGTGTGGTCAACATTGACAACTTGTAATACGAGTCACAAATGGTCAGAGGGAGAGACAATGGTTTAAGAAGCCTATGTATTGACTAGAAAGGACAAAGAACTTCAATACGTAGTGGTACGGTGTGGCTAATATGCACACCAAACAACAAGACTAGGCATATGTGAGATGATGTCCAGAAAATTTCAATATGGGTGGTCAACGTTGACCAACCATAACACGAGTCACAAACGGTCAGGAGATGAAACAATGCTATGGGAATATCGGTTCTCAACTACCAAGTAAAACGACATCCAGTCAGTTGTAGCACGGTGTGGCTACCATGCACAATGACCGACCAAAATAGGCATATGTACTGCCTTTGACCAAAGAATTCCGCTGTGTGTGGTCATCGTTGACAACTCATAATACGAGTCACAAATGGTCAGAGGGGAAAACAATTGTTTGGGAACACCAAGTATCACATAGCAAGCACAATGGGCTTCAATACGTTGTGGCACGGTGTGGAGGCCATGCACGATGACCAACCAAAGTAGGCATATGTCACTGACCATGACCAAATACTGCCACTAAGTGTGGTAAACTTTGACAACTCATAATACAGGTCACAAATAGTCAGGGTGGAAGGTAATGGTTTGTCAATACTAGTTATCGACTAGCAAGTGAAAATACCTTCCATATGTAGTGGTACAATGTGGCTTCAATGCATAGTGACAAACCAAAGTATGCATATGTCACAAACCATGACCAAAATAATTTCACAGTGTGTGGTCAACGTTGAAAACGCATAACATGAGTCACAAATAGTCAGATGGAAAACAATGGTTTGGGAACACTAGTTATCAACTAGCAAGTACAAAGACCTTCAACAAGAAGTGCCACGGTATGGCTAGCGTGCACAGTGACCAACCAAAGGATGCATACGTCACTGACTACGACCGTACAATTCCAATATGTGTGGTCAACGTTGACAGCTCGTAACACGAGTCACAAATGGTCAGAGGGAGAGACAATGGTTTAAGAAGCATATGTATTGACTATAAAGGACAAAGAACTTCAATACGTAGTGGCACGGTGTAGCTAATATGCACACCAAACAACCAGACTAGGCATATGTGAGATGATGTCCAGAGAATTTCAACATGGGTGGTCAACGTTGACCAACCATAACACGAGTCACAAACGGTCGGGAGAGGAAACAATGCCATGGGAGTATCGGTTCTCAACTACCAAGTACAATGACCTTCAGTCAGTAGTAGCACGGTGTGGCTACCATGCACACTGACCGACCAAAGTAGGCATATGTACTGCCTTTGACCAAAGAAATCCGTTGTGTGTGGTCAACGTTGACAACTCATAATACGAGTCACAAATGGTCAGAGGGGGAAAGAATGGTTTGGGAACACCAAGTATCAAATAGCAAGCACAAGGGGCTTCAATACGTTGTGGCACGGTGTGGATGCCATGCACGATGACCAACCAAAGTAGGCATATGTCACTGACCATGACAAAATACTGTCACGAAGTGTGGTAAACTTTGACAACTCATAACACAGATCACAAATGGTCAGGGTGGAAGGTAATGGGTCGTCAATACTAGTTATCAACTAGCAAGTACAAATACCTTCCATATGTAGTGGCACAATGTGGCTTCAATGCACAGTGACAAACCAAAGTATGCATATGTCACAAACCATGACCAAAAGAATTTCACAGTGTGTGGTCAACGTTGAAAACGCATAACATGAGTCACAAATGGGCAGAGGGGAAAACAATGGTTTGGGAACACTAGTTATCAACAAGCAAGTACAAAGACCTTCAACAAGTAGTGGCCCGGTATGGCTAGCGTGCACAGTGACCAACCAAAGGATGCATACATCACTGACTACGACCGAATGATTCCACTATGTGTGGTCAACATTGACAACTCGTAACACGAGTCACAAATAGTCAGAGGGAGAGACAATGGTTTAAGAAGCCTATGTATTGACTAGAAAGGACAAATAACTTCAATACATAGTGGCACGGTGTGGCTAATATGCACACAAAACAACCAAACTAGGCATATATGAGATGATGTCCATAGAATTTCAATATGGGTGGTCAACGTTGACCAGCCATAACATGAGTCACAAACGGTCAGGAGAGGAAACAATGCCATGGGAATATTGTTTCTCAACTACCAAGTACAACGACCTTCAGTCAGTAGTTGCACGGTGTGGCTACCATGCACAATGAACGACCAAAGTAGGCATATGTACTGCCTTTGACCAAAGAAATCCGCTTGGTGTGGTCAACGTTGGCAACTCATAATACAAGTCACACATGGTCAGAGGGTGAAACAATGGTTTGGGAATACCAAGTATCACATAGCAAGCACAAGGGGCTTCAATAAGTTATGGCACGGTGTGGAGACCATGTAGGATGACCAACCAAAGTAGACATTTGTCACTGACCATGACCAAATAATGTCACTAAGTGTGGTAAAGTTTGACAACTCATAACACAGGTCACAAATGGTCAGGGTGGAAGGTGATGGTTTGTGATTACTAGTTATCGACTAGCAAGTACAAATGCCTTCAATATGTAGTGGCTTCAATGCACAGTGACCAACCAAAGTATGCATATGTCACAAACCATGACCACACGAATTTGACAGTGTGTGGTCAACGTTGAAAACGCATAACACGAGTCACAAATGGTCAGAGGGGAGAACAATGGATTGGGAACTCTAGTTATCAACTAGCAAGTCCAAAGACCTTCAACAAGTAGTGGCACGGCATGACTAGCGTGCACAATGACTAGCCAAAGGATGCATACGTCACTGAATACGACCGAAGAGGTCCACTATGTGTTGTCAACATTGACAACTCATAACACTAGTCACAAATGGTCAGATGGAGAGACAATGGTTTGGGAAGCCTATGTATTGACTAGAAACGATAAAGAATTTTCAATACGCAGTGGTACGGTGTGGCTAATATGCACACCAAACAACCAAACTAGGCATATGTCACTGATCATGACCAGAGAATTTCATTATGGGTGGTCAACGTTGACCAAACACAACACGAGTCACAAACGGTCAGGAGAGGAAACAATGCCATGGGAATATTGGTTATCAACTACCAAGTGCAACGACCTTCAGTCAGTAGTAGCACGGTGTGGCTACCATGCACAATGACCTACCAAAGTAGGCATATGTACTGCCTTTGACCAAATAAATCCGCTGTGTGTTGTCAATGTTGACAACTCATAATACGAGTCACAAATGGTCAGAGGGGGAAAGAATGGTTTGGGAACACCAAGTTTCAAATAGCAAGCACAAGGGGCTTCAATACCCTGTGGCACGGTGTCGAGACCATGCACAATGACCAACCAAAGTAGGCATATGTCACTGACCATGACCAAATTATGTCACTAAGTGTGGTAAACTTTGACAACTCATAACACGAGTCACAAATGGGCAGGGTGGACAGTAATGGTTTGTGAATACTAGTTATCGACTAGCAAGTACAAATACCTTCAATATGTAGTGGCACAATGTGGCTTCAATGCACAGTGACCAACCAAAGTATGCATATGTCACGAACCATGACCAACAAATTCAACTTTATGTGGTCAACGTTGAAAACGCATAACACGAGTCACAAATGGGCAGGGTGGACAGTAATGGTCTGTGAATACTAGTTATCGACTAGCAAGTACAAATACCTTCCATATGTAGTGGCACAATGTGGCTTCAATGCACAGTGACCAACCAAAGTATGCATATGTCACGAACCATGACCAACAAATTCAACTTTATGTGGTCAACGTTGAAAACGCATAACACGAGTCACAAATGGTCAGAGAGGAAAACAATGGGTTGGGAACACTAGTTATCAACTAGCAAGTCCAAATACCTTCAACAAGTAGTGGCACGGTATGGCTAGCGTGCACAATGACCAACCAAAGGATGCATACGTCACTGAATACGACCAAAGAAGGCCACTATGTGTGGTCAACATTGACAACTCATAAAACGAGTCACAAATGGTCAGAGGGAGAAACAATGGTTTGGGAAGCCTATGTATCAACTAGAAAAAACAAAGAACTTCAATACGTAGTGGCACGGTGTGGCTAATATGCACACCAAACAACCAAACTAGGCATATGTCACTTATCATGACCAGAGAATTTCAATATGGGTGGTCAATGTTGACCAACCATAACACGAGTCACAAACGGTCAAGATTGGAAACATTGCTATGCGAATATTGGTTCTCAACTACCAAGAACAACGACCTTCAGTCAATAGTAGGACGGTGTGGCTACCATGCACAATGACTGACCAAAGCAGGCATATGTACCGCCTTTAACCAAAGAAATCCGCCGTGTGTGGTCAACGTTGACAACACATAATACGAGTCACAAATGGTCAGAGGGGGAAACAATGGTTTGGGAACACCAAGTATCAAATAGCAAGCACAAGGGGTTTCAATACGATGTGGCACGGTGTGGAGACCATGCACGATGACCAACCAATGTAGGCATATGTCACTGACCATGACCAAATACTGTCACTAAGTGTGGTAAACTTTGACAACTCGTAACACGGGTCACAAATGGTCAAGGTGGAAGGTAATGGTTTGTCAATACTAGTTATCGACTAGCAAGTACAAATACCTTCCATATGTAGTGGCACAATGTGGCTTCAATGCACAGGGACAACCCAATATATGCATATGTCACAAACCATGACCAAAAGAATTTCACAATGTGTGGTCAACGTTGAAAACGCATAACATGAGTCACAAATGGTAAGAGGGGAAAACAATGGTTTGGGAACACTAGTTATCAACTAGCAAGTACAAAGACTTTCAACAAGCAGTGGCACGGTAGAGCTAGCGTGCACAGTGACCAACCAAAGGATGCATACGTCACTGACTACGACCGAATAATTCCACTATGTGTGGTCAACATTGACAACTCGTAACACGAGTCACATATTGTCGGAGGGAGAGACAATGGTTTAAGAAGCCTATGTATTGACTAGAAAGGACAAAGAACTTCAATACATAGTGGCACGGTGTGGCTAACATGCACACCAAACAACCAGACTATGCATATGTGAGATGATGTCCATAAAATTTCAAAATGGGTGGTCAACGTTGACCAACCATAACATGAGTCACAAATGGTCAGGAGAGGAAACAATGCCATGGGAATATCGGTTCTGAACTACCAAGTACAATGACCTTCAGTCAATAGTAGCACAATGTGGCTACCATGCACAATGACCGACCAAAGTAGGCATATGTACTGCCTTTGACCAAAGAAATCCGCTTTCTCTCGTCAACGCTGATAACTCATAATACGAGTCACAAATGGTCAGATGGGGAAACAATGGTTTGGGAATACCAAGTATCACATAGCAAGCACAAGGGGCTTCAATAAGTTGTGGTACGGTGTGGAGACCATGCACGATGACCAACCAGAATAGGCATATGTCACTGACCATGATCAAATGATGTCACTAAGTTTGGTAAACTCTGACAACTCATACACGAGTCACAAATGGTCAGGGTGGAAGGTAATGATTTGTGATTACTAGTTATCGACTAGCAAGTACAAGTACCTTCAATATGTAGTGGCACAATGTGGCTTCAATGTGCAGTGACCAACCAAAGTATGCATATGTCACAAACCATGACCAAAATACTTTAACAGTGTGTGGTCAACGTTGAAAACGCATAACATGAGTCACAAATGGTCAAAGGGAAAACAATGGTTTGGGAAAACTAGTTATCAACTAGCAAGTACAAAGATCTTCAAAAAGCAGTGGCACGGTATGGCTAGCGTGCACCGTGACCAACCAAAGGATGGATACGCCACTGACTGAGACCGAATAAGTCCACTATGTGTGGTCAACATTGACAACTCGTAACACGAGTCAAAAATGGTCAGAGGGAGAGACAATGGTGTAAGAAGCCTATGCATTGACTGGAAAGGACAAAGAACTTCAACACGCAGTGGCACGGTGTCGCTAATATGCACACCAAACAACCAGACTAGGCATATGTCAGATGATGTCCAGAGAATTTCAATATGGGTGGTTAACGTTGACCAACCAGAACACGAGTCACAACCGGTCAGGAGATGAAACAATGTTATGGAAATATCGGTTCTCAACTACCAAGTACAACGATCTTCAGTCAGTAGTAGCACGGTATGGCTAATATGCACACCAAACAACCAAACTAGGCATATGTCACTTATCATGACCAGAGAATTTCAATATGGGTGGTCAATGTTGACCAACCATAACATGAGTCACAAACGGTCAGGATTGGAAACATTGCTATGCGAATATTGGTTCTCAACTACCAAGTACAACGACCTTCAGTCAGTAGTAGCACGGTGTGGCTACCATGCACATGGACCGACCAAAGTACGCATATGTACTGCCTTTGACCAAAGAAATCCGCTGTGTGTGGTCAACGTTGACAACTCATAATACGAGTCACAAATGGTCAGAGGGGGAAATAATGGGTTGGGAACACCAAGTATCAAATAGCAAGCACAAGGGGCTTCAATATGTTGTGGCACGGTGTGGAGGCCATGCACGATGACCAACCAAAGTAGGCATATGTCACTGACCATCACCAAATACCGTCACTAAGTGTGGTAAACCTTGACAACTCATAACACGGGTCACAAACGATCAGGATGGGAGGTAATGGTTTGTCAATACTAGTTATCGACTAGCAAGTACAAATACCTTCCATATGTAGTGGCACAATGTGGCTTCAATGCACAGTGACAAACCAAAGTATGCATATGTCACAAACCATGACCAAAAGAATTTCACNGGTCAGAGGGGGAAAGAATGGTTTGGGAACACCAAGTATCAAATAGCAAGCACAAGGGGCTTCAATACGTTGTGGCACGGTGTGGAGGCCATGCACGATGACCAACCAAAGTAGGCATATGTCACTGACCATGACCAAATACTGTCACTAAGTGTGGTAAACTTTGACAACTCATAACACGGGTCACAAATGGTCAGGGTGGAAGGTAATGGTTTGTCAATACTAGTTATCGACTAGCAAGTACAAATACCTTCCATATGTAGTGGCACAATGTGGCTTCAATGCACAGTGACAAACCAAAGTATGCATATGTCACAAACCATGACCAAAAGGATTTCACAGTGTGTGGTCAACGTTGAAAATGCATAACATGAGTCACAAATGGTCAGAGGGGAAAACAATGGTTTCGGAACACTAGTTATCAACTAGCAAGTACAAAGACCTTCAACAAGCATTGGCACAGTATGGCTAGCGTGCACAGTGACCAAGCAAAATATGCATACGTCACTGACTACGCCCGAATAATTCCACAATGTGTGGTCAACATTGACAACTCGTAACACGAGTCACATATTGTCAGAGGGAGAGACAATGGTTTAAGAAGCCTATGTATTGACTAGAAAGGACAAAGAACTTCAATACATAGTGGCACGGTGTGGCTAACATGCACACCAAACAACCAGACTATGCATATGTGAGATGATGTCCATAAAATTTCAAAATGGGTGGTCAACGTTGACCAACCATAACATGAGTCACAAATGGTCAGGAGAGGAAACAATGCCATGAGAATATCGGTTCTGAACTACCAAGTACAATGACCTTCAGTCAGTAGTAGCACAGTGTGGCTACCATGCACAATGACCGACCAAAGTAGGCATATGTACTGCCTTTGACCAAAGAAATCCGCTTTCTCTCGTCAACGCTGATAACTCATAATACGAGTCACAAATGGTCAGATGGGGAAACAATGGTTTGGGAATACCAAGTATCACATAGCAAGCACAAGGGGCTTCAATAAGTTGTGGTACGGTGTGGAGACCATGCACGATGACCAACCAAAGTAGGCATATGTCACTGACCATGATCAAATAATGTCACTAAGTGTGGTAAACTTTGACAACTCATACACGAGTCACAAATGGTCAGGGTGGAAGGTAATGGTTTGTCAATTCTAGTTATCGACTGGAAAGTACAAATACCTTCCATATGAGTGGCACAATGTGGCTTCAATGCACAGTGACAAACCAAAGTATGCATATGTCACAAACCATGACCAAAAGAATTTCACAGTGTGTGGTCAACGTTGAAAATGCATAACATGAGTGACAAATGGTTAGAGGGGAAAACAATGGTTTGGGAACACTAGATATCAACTAGCAAGTACAAAGACCTTCAACAAGCAGTGGCACGGTATGGCTAGCGTGCACAGTGACCAACCAAAGGATGCATACATCACCGACAGAGACCGAATAAGTCCACTATGTGTGGTCAACATTGACAACTCGTAACATGAGTCACAAATGGTCAGAGGGAGAGACAATGGTTTAAGAAGCCTATGTATTGGCTAGAAAGGACAAAGAACTTCAACACGCAGTAGCACGGTGTGGCTAATATGTACACCAAACAACCAAAATAGGCATATGTGAGATGATATCCAGAGAATTTCAATATGGGTGGTCAACGTTGACCAACCATAACACGAGTCACAAACGGTCGGGAGATGGAACAATGCTATGGAAATATTGGTTCTCAACTACCAAGTACAGCGACCTTCAGTCAGTAGTAGCACGGTGTGGCTATCATGCACAATGACCAACCAAAGTAGGCATATGTACTACCTTTGACCAAATCAATCCGCTGTGTGTGGTCAACGTTGACAACTCATAATACGAGTCACAAATGGTCTGAGGGGGAAATAATGGTATGGGAACACCAATTATCAAATACCAAGCACGAGGGGCTTCAATACGTTGTGGCACGGTGCGGATACCATGCACAATGACCAACCAAAGTAGGCATATGTCACTCACCATGACCAAATACTGTCACTAAGTGTGGTAAACTTTGACAACTCATACCACGAGTCACAAATGGTCAGGGTGGAAGATATTGGTTTGTGAATGCTAGCTATCGACAAGCAAGTACATATACCTTCAATATGTTGTGGCACAATGTGGCTTCAATGCACAGTGACAAACCAAAGTATGCATATGTCACTAACCATGACCAAACGAATTTCACAGTGTGTGGTCAAAGTTGAAAACGCATAACACGAGTCACAAATGGTCAGAGGGGAAAACAATGGGTTGGGAACACTAGTTATCAACTAGCAAGTACAAAGACATTCAACAAGCAGTGGCACGGTATGGATAGCGTGCACAGTGACCAACCAAAGGATGCATACATCACTGACTACAACCGAATAAGTCCACTATGTGTGGTCAACATTGACAACTCATACCACGAGTCACAAATGGCCAGAGAAGGAGACAATGGTTCAGAAGCCTATGTATTCACTAGAAAGCACAAAGAACGTCAATACGTAGTGGCATGGTGTGGCTAATATGCACACCAAACAACCAAACTAGGCATATGTCACTGATCATGACCAGATAATTTCAATATGGGTGGTCAACGTTGACCAACCATAACACGAGTCACAAATGGTCAGGAGAGGAAACAATGCTATGGGAATATCGGTTCTCAACTTTCAAGTACAACGACCTTCAGTCAGTAGTAGCATGGTGTGGCTACTATGCACAATGACCGACCAAAGTAGGCATATGTACTGCCTTTGACCAAAGAAAACCGCTGTGTGTGGTCAACGTTGACAACTCATATACGAGTCACAAATGGTCAGAGGGGGAAACAATGGGTTGGGAACACCAAGTATCAAATAGCAAGCACAAGGGGCTGCAATACGCTGTGGCATGGTGAGGAGACCATGCACGATGACCAACCAAAGTAGGCATATGTCACTGACCATGACCAAATAATGTCACTAAGTGTGGTAAACTTAGAAAACTCATAACACGAGTCACAAATGGTCAGGGTGGAATATAATGGTTTGTGAATACTATTTATCGACTAGCAAGTACAAATATCTTAAATATGTAGTAGCACAACGTGGCTTCAATGCACATTGACCAACCAAAGTATGTATATGTCACTAACCATGACCAACAAATTTCACTTCATGTGGTGAACGTTGAAAACGCATAACACGAGTCACAAATGGTCAGAGTGGAAAAAAATGGGTTGGGAACACTACTTATCAACTAGCAAGTCCAAAGACCTTCAACAAGTAGTGGCACGGTATGGCTAGTGTGCACAATGACCAACCAAAGGATGCATACGTCACTGAATACGACCGAAGAAGTCCACTATGTGTGGTCAACATTGAAAACTCATAACACGAGTCACAAATGGTCAAAGGGAGAGACAATGGTTTGGGAAGCCTATGTATCGACTAGAAAGGACAAAGAACTTCAATACGTAGTGGCACGGCGTGGCTAATATGCACACCAAACAACCAAACTAGGCATATGTCACTGATCATGACCAGAGAATTTCAATATGTGTGGTCAACGTTGACCAACCATAACACGAGTCACAAACGGTCAGGAGAGGAAACAATGCTATGCCAATATTGGTTCTCAACTACCAAGCACAACGACCTTCAGTCAGTAGTAGCACGGTGTGGCTACCATGCACAATCACCGACCAAAGTAGGCATGTGTACGGCCTTTGACTAAAGAAATCCGCTGTGTGTGGTCAACGTTGACAACTCATAATACGAGTCACAAATGGTCAGAGGGGGAAACGATTGTTTGGGAAAACCAAGTATCAGATAGCAAGCACAAGGGGCTTCAATACGCTGTGGCACGGTGTGGAGACCATGCACGATGACCAACCAAAGTAGGCATATGTCACTGACCATGACCAAATAGTCTCACTAAGTGTGGTAAACTTTGACACATCATAACACGAGTCACCAATGGGTAAGGTGGATGGTAATGGTTTGTGAATACTAGTTATTGACTAGCAAGTACAAATACCTTCAATATGTAGTGGCACAATGTGGCTTCAATAAACGGTGACCAACCAAAGTATGCATATGTCACTAACCATGACCAACACATTTCACTTCATGTGGTCAACGTTGAAAACGCATAACACGAGTCACAAATGGTCAGAGGGGAAAACAATGGTTTCAAAACGCTATGTATCTTCTAGCAAGTACAAATATCTTTCGTATGTATTGGCATGGTGTGGCTACCATGCACAATGACCTGCCCAAGTAGGCATACATCACTGCTCATGACCAAAGAAGTTTCGTGTGTGTGGTCAACATTTACAACTCATAATACAAGCAAAAAAGGGCAGAGGGAGAAACAATGGTTTGGGAATACTTGGTATCGACTAGCAAGTACAACGAGCTTCGATAAGTGGTGGCACGGTGTGGCTACCATGCACAATGACCAACCAAAGCATTATTGTGTCACTGAATATCATAAAAAGAGTTTCACTGTGTGTTGTCAACTTTCCTTCTTACGGCTGGTCAATCGGAGCAATGGCTGAGAGGCTATTCAAGCTTAATATAGCAAAATTTGACATTCCGTCTACGTCAAATTTTTATGAATAAACTAACTTTGTTATCATTCATAATATTGAAAACTACCTTCTAATCTTACACCCCCTTAATTTATGCCCTTTATCAATAGGACCCCTTGTAATGTCATTTGGACATCATATGAACACCGTGCGAGTTGGCTTGGTGCTTATAGAACTAGGTTCTGGAGCGATAGGTCCTAGGTTTGATTCTTGTATGCGCAATATACAATAGGCTCGC
>SZWC01000291.1:398718-425282 GCA_023375785.1 Penium margaritaceum | reverse complement strand
CCGACCTGGTGTCAAAGGGAGAAACCTTTTGCTATTTATGGACTAGCAAGTGCAAAGCCTTTCAACAAGTAGTGGAACGGTGTGGCTACCATGCACAATGACCAACCAGATTAGGCATGTGCCACTTACCATGAACAAATAATTTTACTATGTGTGGTCAACGTTGACAACCCATAATATGGGTCTCGATTTGTCAGATGGGGGAAACAATGGGTTGGGAATACTAGATGCCAACTACCAAGTACAACGAACTTTATTCAGTAGTAGCATGGTGTGGCTGCCATTCACAATGACCGACCAAAGTAAGCATATGTACTGCCTTTGACCAAAGAAATCCGCGGTGTGTGGTCAATGTTGAAAACTCATAATACGAGTCACAAATGGTCAGAGGGGGAAAGAATGGTTTGGGAACACCAAGTATCAAATAGCAAGCACAAGGGGCTTCAATACGTTGTGGCACGGTGTGGAGGCCATGCACGATGACCAACCAAAGTAGGCATAGGTCACTGACCATGACCAAGTACTGTCACTAAGTGTGGTAAACTTTGACAACTCATAGCACGGGTCACAAATGGTCAGGGTGGAAGGTAATGGTTTGTGAATACTAGTTATTGACTAGCAAGTACAAATTCCTTCAATATGTAGTGGCACAATGTGGCTTCAATGCACAGTGACCAACCAAAGTATGCATATGTCACAAACCATGACCAAAAGAATTTCACAGTGTGTGGTCAACGTTGAAAACGCATAACATGAGTAACAAATGGTTAGAGGGGAAAACAATGGTTGCGAACACTAGTTATCAACTAGCAAGTACAAATACCTTCAACAAGCAGTGGCACGGTATGGCTAGCGTGCACAGTGACCAACCAAAGGATGCATACGTCACTGACTATGACCGAATAAGTCCACTATGTGTGGTCAACATTGACAATTCGTAACATGAGTCACAAATGGTCAGAGGGAGAGACAATGTTTTAAGAAGCCTATGTATTGACTATAAAGGACAAAGAACTTTAATACGTAGTGGTACGGTGTGGCTAATATGCACACCAAACAACCAGACTAGGCATATGTCAGACGATGTCCAGATAAGCTAGTATGGGTAATCAACGTTGACAACCATAACACGAGTCACAAACGGCCAGGAGATGAAAAAGTGCAATGGAAATATCGGTTTTCAACTACCAAGTACAACGACCTTCAGTCAGTAGTAGCACAGTGTGGCTACCATGCACAATGTCCGACCAAAGTAGGCATATGTACTGCCTTTGACCAAAGAAATCTGCTGTGTGTGGTCAATGTTGACAACTCATAATACGATTCACAAATGGTCAGAGGGGGGAAAGAATGGTTTGGGAACACCAAGTATCAAATAGCAAGCACAAAGGGCTTCAATACGATGTGGCACGATGTGGAGACCATGCACGATGACCAACCAAAGTAGGCATATGTCACTGACCATGACCAAATAATGTCACCAAGTGTGGTGAACTTTGACAACTCATAACACGAGTCACAAATGGTCAGGTTGGAAGATAATGGGCTGTGAATACTAGTTATCGACTAGAAAGTACAAATACCTTCAATATGTAGTGGCACAATGTGGCTTCAATGCACAGTGACCAGCCAAAGTATGCTTATGTCACGAACCATGACCAACAAATTTCACTTCATGTGGTAAACATTGAAAACGCATAACACGAGTCACAAATGGTCAGAGGGGAAAACAATGGGTTGGGAACACTAGTTATCAACTAGCAAGTCCAAAGACCTTCAACAAGCAGTGGCACGGTATGGCTAGCGTGCACAATGACCAACCAAAGGATGCATACGTCACTGAATACGACCGAAGAAGTCCACTATGTGTGGTCAACATTGACAACTCATAACACGAGTCACAAATGGTCAGAGGGGAAAACAATGGGTTGGGAACACTAGTTATCAACTAGCAAGTCCAAAGACCTTCAACAAGCAGTGGCACGGTATGGCTAGCGTGCACAATGACCAACCAAAGGATGCATACGTCACTGAATACGACCGAAGAAGTCCACTATGTGTGGTCAACATTGACAACTCATAACACGAGTCACAAATGGTCAGAGGGGAAAACAATGGGTTGGGAACACTAGTTATCAACTAGCAAGTCCAAAGACCTTCAACAAGCAGTGGCACGGTATGGCTAGCGTGCACAATGACCAACCAAAGGATGCATACGTCACTGAATACGACCGAAGAAGTCCACTATGTGTGGTCAACATTGACAACTCATAACACGAGTCACAAATGGTCAGAGGGGAAAACAATGGGTTGGGAACACTAGTTATCAACTAGCAAGTCCAAAGACCTTCAACAAGCAGTGGCACGGTATGGCTAGCGTGCACAATGACCAACCAAAGGATGCATACGTCACTGAATACGACCGAAGAAGTCCACTATGTGTGGTCAACATTGACAACTCATAACACGAGTCACAAATGGTCAGAGGGAGAGACAATGGTTTGGGAAGCCCATGTATTGACTAGAAAGGGCAAGAAATTCAATACGTAGTGGCACGGTGTGGCTAATATGCACACCAAACAACCAAACTAGGCATATGTCACTGATCATGACCAGAGAATTTCAATATGGGTGGTCAACGTTGACCAACCATAACACGAGTCACAAACGGTCAGGAGAGGAAAGAATGCTATGCCAATATTGGTTCTCAACTACCAAGCACAACGACTTTCAGTCAGTAGTAGCACGGTGTGGCTACCATGCACAATGACCGACCAAAGTAGGCATATCTACTGCCTTTGACCAAAGAAATCCGCTGTGTGTGGTCAACGTTGACAACTCATAATACGAGTCACAAATGGTCAGAGGGGGAAACTATGGTTTGGGAACACCAAGTATCAAATAACAAGCACAAGGGGCTTCAATACGCCGTGGCACGGTGTGTAGACCATGCACAATGACCAACCAAAGTAGGCATATGTCACTGACCATGACAAAATAATGTCACTAAGTGTGGCAAACTTTGACACCTCATAACACGAGGCACAAATGGGCAGGGTGGACGGCAATGGTTTGTGAATACTAGTTATCAACTATCAAGTACAAATACCTTCAATATGCAGTTGCACAATGTGGCTTCAATGCACGGTGACCAACCAAAGTATGCATATGTCACTAACCATGACCAACACATTTCACTTCATGTGGTCAACGTTGAAAACGCATAACACGAGTCACAAATGGTCAGAGGGGGAAGCAATGGTTTCAAAACGCTATGTATCTTCTAGCAAGTACAAATATCTTTCGTATGTATTGGCACAGTGTGGCTACCATGCACAATGACCTACCCAAGTAGGCATACATCACTGCTCATGACCAAAGAAGTTTCGTGTGTGTGGTCAACATTCACAACTCATAGTACAAGTAAAAAAAGGGCAGAGGGAGAAACAATGGTTTGGGAATACTTGGTATCGACTAGAAAGTACAAAGACCTTCGATAAATGGTGGCACGGTGTGGCTACGATGCACAATGACCAACCAAAGCATTCTTGTGTCACTTAATGTCATAGAAAGAGTTTCACAGTGTGTTGTCAACTTTCCTTCTTACGGCTGGTCAATTGGAGTAATGGTTGAGAGGTTATTCAAGCTCAAAGTTGCAAAATTTGAAATTCGGTCTATGTCAAATTTTTATGAATAAACTAACTTTGTTATCATTCATAATTTTGAAAACTACCCTATAATCTTACACCCCCGTATTTTATGCCCTTTACCCATAGGAACCCTTATAATGTCATTTGGACATCATGTGAAAACCGTGCGAGTTGGCTTAGTGCTTATAGAGCCCGATTCTGGAGCGATAGGTCATAGGTTTGAATCCTCGTACGCGCAATATAGAATAGGCTCGTGACCTGGGGAGGGGAGGTGGCCGTGTTGTGATACCTCAACTCTACCTTCGAGCCTAAGCCGGGGGGGGGGGTAGGGGGGTGCCATAATGCAGTCGCAAGTCTGTCCTCCAGGTCGTCCATGGAACATCCCTCTAGGGGGTGTGGGAGGGAGTATTCCAGTGAAGGCACCTACGCGTAACAAATCAAGAAAAACCGACCTGNGGGGGGGGGGGGGGTAGGGGGGTGCCATAATGCAGTCGCAAGTCTGTCCTCCAGGTCGTCCATGGAACATCCCTCTAGGGGGTGTGGGAGGGAGTATTCCAGTGAAGGCACCTACGCGTAACAAATCAAGAAAAACCGACCTGGTGTCAATGGGAGAAACCTTTTGCTATTTATGGACTAGCAAGTGCAAAGCCTTTCAACAAGTAGTGGAACGGTGTGGCTACCATGCACAATGACCAACCAGATTAGGCACGTGCCACTTACCATGACCAAATGAATTTTCTATGTGTGGTCAACGTTGACAACCCATAATATGGGTCACGACTTGCCAGAGGGGGAAACAATGGGTTGGGAATACTAGATGCCAGCTACAAGTACAACGAACTTCAGTCAGTAGTAGCACGGTGTGGCAACCATGCACAATGACCGAACAAAGTAGGCATATGTACTGCCTTTGACCAAAGAATTCCGCTGTGTGTGGTCAACGTTGACAACTCATAATACGAGTCACAAATGGTCAGAGGGGGGAAGATTGGTTTTGGAACACCAAGTATCAAATAGCAAGCACAAAGGGCATCAATACGTTGTGGCACGGTGTGGAGGCCATGCACGATGACCAACCAAAGTAGGCATATGTCGCTGACCATGACCAAATACTGTCACTAAGTGTGGTAAACGTTTACAACTCATAACACGGGTCACAAATGGTCAGGGTGGAAGGTATTGGTTTGTCAATACTAGTTATCGACTAGCAAGTAAAAATACCTTCTATATGTAGTGGCACAATGTGGCTTCAATGCACAGTGACAAACCAAAGTATGCATATGTCACAAACCATGACCAAAAGAATTTCACAGTGAGTGGTCAACGTTGAAAACGCATAACATGAGTCACAAATGGTCTAAGGGGAAAACAATGGTTTGGGAACACTAGTTATCAACTGGCAAGTACAAAGACCTTCAACAAGCAGTGACACGGTATGGCTAGCGTGCATAGTGACCAACCAAATGATGCATACGTCACTGACTACGACCGAATAAGTCCACTATGTGTGGTCAACATTGACAACTCGTAACACAAGTCACAAATGGTCAGAGGAATAGACAATGGTTTAAGAAGCCTATGTATTGACTAGAAAGGACAAAGAACATCAATACGTAGTGGCATTTTGTGGCTAATATGCACACCAAACAACCAGACTAGGCATATGTGAGATGATGTCCAGAGAATTTCAAGATGGGTGGTCAACTTTGACCAACCATAACACGAGTCACAAACGGTCAGGATGTGAAACAATGCTATGGGAATATCGGTTCTCAACTACCAAGTACAACGACCTTCAGTCAGTAGTAGCAAGATGTGGCTACCATGCACAATGACCGACCAAAGTAGGCATATGTACTGCCTTTGACCAAAGAATTCCGCTGTGTGTGGTCATCCTTGACACCTCATAATACGAGTCACACATGGTCAGAGGGGGAAAGGATCGTTTGGGAGTAGCAAGTATCAAATAGCAAGCACAAGGGGCTTCAATACGTTGTTGCACGGTGTGGAGGCCATGCACGATGACCAACCAAAGTAGGCATATGTCACTGACCATGACCAAATACTGTCACTAAGTGTGGTAAACTTGGACAACTCACAACACGGGTCGCAAATGGTCAGGGTGGAAGGTATTGGTTTGTCAATACTGTTGACATGGTGTGTCCCTTGCCATGAGTGCCGTTGAGTGTACTCCCTGGTTCGACCACTAAGAGTGGTCGAACACCTGATCTGACTTTAGATTTGGATTTCTTGGATTTTTCCATGCAGGATCGAGCTTTGAATTGCTCGATTTGAGTGAGTATTCAGAATGTTAGCCTAGCCCGAAAAATGGGTGTTGGATGGGTGGAATCTGGTACCCGCCATGGGTGGCGGGATATTCCACCGCCAGGGATCCGAGTTCATTCATAATGGCCTCCAAATGCATCCGGGGCATGAATGAGGTGACCATAAGGACCTCCTTGACCAGGATGAACTTCTCCTTGACTTCTGGGCGAGGAAAGGCTCTTCGACGGGTCATCGTCGAAGCGCCTCCCGTTGCCTACAGTGCAAGACCAGGTGGGCGGCTCCACCAAGGGTTACTTCGATGGACGAAGCAGGGGCTCTACTGCTCCGTTTCGGGCGTGCTTGGATGCGTTGGAAAGCTTAGGTCACAGGCTATAAGGATCGGATGTAATCTCACTATGCTAAATAACAAAATTGTGTTTTGATTCAGTTATACTGAATACGACGTGTTCTGCCCACTCACATCTGCGATCCTTGTGCTCCACACTCTTCACCATTGGTGTCCCTTGGCTGCCCCAAATCTTGGTAGCGTGAACCAGTGAGAGCTAGGCATCCTTGAGGGTGCCTCTACACCCACTAGAGCCAACAAAGGGTTATGGGCCCACGTGTCTAGAAGGACCCTAGCTCCTCAACTTTCACGCTACCGCCGCGCGCCATGGCAACGATCGAGCAAGAGAGCATCGGCGTCGTCTCCAAGTTTGATGGAAATGGCTACCCCTTGTGGAGGTGGTAGTTTGAGATCTACCTCAATGACAAGGGCCTGCTTGAGCTGGTCAACGGTGGAGAGACCGCGCCTCCGGACACCGCGACGCCGGAGGAAGTGGACAAGTACAAGAAGCGCAACAAGAAGGCGCTTGCTTTGTTGGTGTTAGCGCTAGCTCCTCCACAGCGCGCACTGATTCAAGGATGCACGGAGGCCGCGGAGGCCTGGAAGAAGCTCTGCACCATCTATTAGTCCAGCAACCTTGCTAACCAGCTCTTCGTCTTCAAGAGGCTCGTCACCCTCCGAGCCAATGAAGGCGACGACATCATGGAGATCCTGCAGCAGATTGAGTCCCTCACTGCCGAGTGGGTAGCCGCTGGATGGAAGGTCGACCCTTAGCTGCAAGCCATGATCCTCCTCTTGGCCTTGCCAGACAGTTGAAGTCCCATGATCACCGTCGTAGGCTGCTGGTCCGCCGATGAGCTGAAGTACCCGAAGGTGGCTGAGTATGTCCGCAACGAATGGATGCGGCGTGGTGGAAGAGAGAGTGGGGCGACATCAACTTCCGCCTATGCCGTCCGCCTTCAAGGTGGAGGGGGAGGCAAGAAGGGGAAGGGTGCTAACCAGNAAGCCATGATCCTCCTCCTGGCCTTGCCGGACAGTTGGAGTCCCATGATCACCGTCGTAGGCGGCTGGTCCGCCGATGAGCTGAAGTACCCGAAGGTGGCTGAGTATGTCCGCAACGAATGGATGCGGCGTGGTGGAAGAGAGAGTGGGGCGACATCAACTTCCGCCTATGCCGTCCGCCTTCAAGGTGGAGGGGGAGGCAAGAAGGGGAAGGGTGCTAACCAGTGTACCAAGAGAGGTGACAACAAGGGGGAGTGTTACAAATGTGGTAAACAGGGCCACTATGCACACAACTGCCCCAACAAGAAGTCGGACCAGCCCAGGAAGGGCGGGGAGAAGGACACCCAAGCCATGATGGCAAGGGAGTCTACCGACTTGACAGATCCGGAAGTCACTGTGATCGACTCCGGATCAGGCCGCCGCACACAATGCAACCGGGCGGCATTCGTCACCTACGGTGCCACCGAGCGGCGCATGACAGTGGCCAACGGCAAAACGGAGTTGGCCACGGGTGAAGGCAATGTACGCATCGAGCCAGTGGTGAACGGGAAAGTCATTCCGTGTACCATCTACGACGTGCTCCACATGCCCAACTTTGGGGTAAACCTGCTGTCAGTGAGCCGCCTTACCGACAAGGGGCTCGAGGTGCTCTTCAACAAGAAGGAGGCTATCATCCGGAAGGAGGGAGACGGCGAGGTGATTGCGCGTGGCAAGAGGGAGGAGGACCTGTACCTTCTTCACACCAAGGTCCTTGCCGATGCGGTAAGGAATGATGCTGTCAACCTCGTGACAAAGGATGAAGGAAATCTAAACCTATGGCACCGCCGCCTATGTCACATCACTCCCTCAACTGTGAGGGACATGGCAAAGAAGGAAGTGGTGCGGGGTCTTGAGGTCAAGAGCCTTGAAGCAGCCAAGGACGCCGTGTGCGAGCCGTGCGTGGTTGGAAAGGCAACACGACAGCCGTTCGATGGCAAAGGGACGCGTGCATCGGCGAAGTTGGAGGTAGTCCACACCGACGTGTGTGGACCATTCGAGAGCTCCATCGGGGGCACTCGCTACTTCGTCACCTTCATCGACGACCACAGCCGCAAGCTCTACCTCTACATCATCAAGATGAAGCGTGATGTCCTGACTTGTATGCAGGAGTTTGTAGCGGCAGTGGAGCGGCAAACGGAGTTGAAGGTGAAGGCGTTCCGAAGCGACAACGGTGGCGAGTATGAGGGCTGCTCGGCATGGATGAAGAGCAAGGCAATCGCGTGGCAGAAAAATATGCCACACTCTCCACAGCAGAATGGCGTCGCCGAGAGGGCGAACCGCACCATCCTCAACATGGTCCGGTCGATGTTGAGTGACACCGGCCTCGCGCAGCGGTACTGGGGCGAGGCAGCGCGGACAGCGGCGTACATCATGAACCTGACGCCGACGAAGCTGCTAAAAGACGCGGAGTCCAAGGTGTGGAAGATGCCACAAGAAGTGTGGAGCGGGAGGAAGCCAACTGTGTCACACCTCCGTATGTTTGGTTGTGTTGCACAAGCTGTTGTGTAGGTACGGGAGGGGCGGGGCAAGCTAGACCCGCGAACTCGCTGGTGCATCTTCGTCTTGTACGAGAGCAGAAGCAAGGCATACCGGCTCTTTGACCCGCGGAGGCAGCAGATCGTGAAGAGTCACGACGTCACGTTCGACGAGGCCAGCCATTGGATGGACAAGGACACGGGTCTTTCCAAGCGTGGGGAGTGGCTGCCACTCCTTGAGGGAGAGAAGCCGGAGGACGCAAAAGAGGGTGACGTCCCATCGGCTCCAGCCGGCGAGAACCATCTGGGCAATGTGGGAGCGGCTGATTTTCATTCAGCCGAGTCGGAAAATGAGTCCAAAGCGCCGGCAGTAGTGGAGCCAAACGAGGAGGCGGGGAGTGAGTCCGCATCTCCACGGTCCCCGAGAGAGGGGGAGCAGGCCAGCGGTGCGAGTGGCACCGCGAGGGGCAGCAGCAGCAGCAGCAACGGCAGCAGCAGCAGCAGCCCCGGAGAAGGGGACGCATACGGAGGACGGCAAAGAGGTATGATGCCGCATAAGGCATCTGGAATGGGCTCGCTTGAGCGTTCTTTGCGCAAGAGGAGCCCGAGACCGTCAAGGAGGCGTTGCAGCGGAAGGATGGGGCTGAGAGGGAGGGAGCTATAAAATCTGAGCTTGCCTCCAATGAAGAGAATGGCACTTGGCAGCTGATTGACAGGCCGGAGGGCGCAAAAATCATGGGCTCCAAGTGGATCTTCAAGAAGAAGCTCACCAAGGAGGGTAAGGTGGAGTGGTACAAGGCGCGGCTGGTCGCGAATGGGTACGCCCAGCGAAAGGGTGAACACTACGATGAAACCTTCGCGCCGGTGGCAAAGTTCGCCTCCATTCGTTCCATTCTCTCGGTGGCGGCGCTGCACGACTATGAAGTCCACCAAATGGACGTGAAAACCGTGTTCCGCAACGGCGACCTGGACAAGGAGGTCTACATGGAGGTGCCGGAGGGGGTGGACGCGCCGCCGGGGAAGGTGTGCCGGCTTCGCAAGGCGCTCTACGGGCTGAAGCAAGCGCCACTCATGTGGTACCTGAAATTTGACGGCTTCATGGCCGAGCTTGGCTTCAAGCNTTCGCCTCCATTCGTTCCATTCTCTCGGTGGCGGCGCTGCACGACTATGAAGTCCACCAAATGGACGTGAAAACCGTGTTCCGCAACGGCGACCTGGACAAGGAGGTCTACATGGAGGTGCCGGAGGGGGTGGACGCGCCGCCGGGGAAGGTGTGCCGGCTTCGCAAGGCGCTCTACGGGCTGAAGCAAGCGCCACTCATGTGGTACCTGAAAATTGACGGCTTCATGGCCAAGCTTGGCTTCAAGCGCTGCGAGGAGGATCACAGTGTGTACATGCGGAAGCAGCCGGGGTTGCACCAGATCGTGGCACTCCACGTGGATGATCTCATCTTCGTGTCATCGGACATGGAGGAGTTGGTGAACCTGAAGCGGCAGCTGGGCGGTCGGTTTAAAATGACCGGCATGGGCGAGCTCGAGTACTACCTCGGCGTCGCCATCAAGAGGGACCGGAAGGCACGCACGCTCGAGATGGGGCAGGCAAAGTACGTGCAAGAGGTGCTCCGCCGCTACAACATGGAGGAGTGCAACCCCATCGGCACACCCATGACCACCACGTGTGAGTTGAGCTCGGGCATGGGCCCGAGCACGGACGAGGAGAAGGAGGAGATGGCAGGTGTGCCATACCAGTCCGCAGTGGGGAGCATCATGTACGCCATGGTGGTGACGCGGCCCGATCTGGCCTTCGCGGAAGGCCAAGTGAGCCGCTACGTTGCTGACCCCGGGCCGTTGCATTGGCAAGTGGTGAAGTGGATCCTCCGCTATCTCAAGGCGACAAAACAGTCGCGGCTCGTGTTTCGAGAGGGAGCACGTGACGACTCCCTCAATTTGGTTGGCTACTCGGATGCCGACTGGGCTGGTGATGTGGATGACAGAATATCAACGTCAGGGTACGTGTTTGTGCTTGGTGGTGCAGCAGTTTCATGGGCAAGCAGGAAGAAGGATTGCGTGGCGCTGTCCAGCACCGAAGTGGAGTACATCGCGCTCGCGGAAGTCGCAAATGAGGCGGTGTGGCTGAGGCGGCTGCTCAAGGAGATCGGCGTACCGCAAAGGAAGCCGACGGTACTCAACGTTGACAACATGAGTGCCATCAGCCTGACCCAGAATCTAGTACTGCACAAGAGGACCAAGCACATCGAGATCCGTCATCACTACGCGCGGGACTTGGTGGGGAAGGGAGATGCGGCTATTGTGCACTGTGGCACTAAACGCATGCTCGCCAATGCCATGACCAAGGCACAGCCCAAGGACAGGCACGTCGCGAGCTGCATGGAGCTCGGTTTGCGCTGTGAAGTTTAAAATGCTACAGGTTCCAAGGACAGGGCATCAAGGCTGCGGTGCAAGGGGGAGATTGTTGACATAGTGTGCCCCTTGCCATGAGTGCCGTTGAGTGTACTCCCTGGTTCGACAAATGAAGAGTGGTCGAACACCTGATCTGACTTTAGGTTTGGATTGCTTGGATTTTTCCATGCAAGATCGAGCGTTGAATCGCTCGATTTGAGTGAGTATTCCGAAAGTTAGCCTAGCCCGAAAAACGGGTGTTCGATGGGTGGAATCTGGTACCCGCCATGGGTGGCGGGATATTCCACCGCCAGGGATCCGAGTTCATTCCTAATGGCCTCCAAATGCACCCGGGGCATGAATGAGGTGACCATAAGGACCTCCTTGACCAGGATGAACTTATCCTTGACTTCTGGGCGAGGAAAGGCGCTTCGACGGGTCATCGTCGAAGCGCCTCCCGTTGCCTAGAGTGCAAGACCAGGTGGGCGGCTCCACCAAGGGTTACTTCNTTTCAATTCCTTGGATTTTTCCACGCAGGATCGAGCTTTGAATCGCTCAATTTGAGTGAGTATTCAGAAAGTTAGCCTAGCCCGAAAAACGGGTGTTCGATGGGTGGAATCTGGTACCCGCCATGGGTGGCGGGATATTCCACCGCCAGGGATCCGAGTTCATTCCTAATGGCCTCCAAATGCACCCGGGGCATGAATGAGGTGACCATAAGGACCTCCTTGACCAGGATGAACTTATCCTTGACTTCTGGGCGAGGAAAGGCGCTTCGACGGGTCATTGTCGAAGCGCTTCCCGTTGCCTAGAGTGCAAGACCAGGTGGGCGGCTCCACCAAGGGTTACTTTGACGGCCGTAGCAGGGGCTCTACTGCTCCGTTTTGGGTGTGCTTGGATGCGTTGGAAAGCTTGGCTCACAGGCTATAAGGATCCGATGTAATCTCACTATGCTTAGTAACAAAATCGTGTTTTGATTCAGTTCTACTCAATACGACGTGTTCTGCCCACTCACATCCGTGATCCATGTGGTCCACACTCTTCACCATTGGTGTCCCTTGGCTGCCGCAAACATTGGTAGCGTGAACCAGTGAGAGCTAGGCATCCTCGAGGGTACCTCTATACCCACTAGAGCCAACAAATACTCGTTATCAACTAGCAAGTACAAATACCTTCCATATGTACTGGCACAATGTGGCTTCAATGCACAGTGACAAACCAAAGTATGCATATGTCACAAACCATGACCAAAAGAATTTCACAGTGTGTGGTCAACGTTGAAAATGCATAACATGAGTCACAAATGGTCAGAGGGGAACACAATGGTTTGGGAACACTAGTTATCAACTAGCAAGTACAAAGACCGTCAACAAGGTTTCAAAACGCTATGTATCTTCTAGCAAGTACAAATATCTTTCGTATGTATTGGCACGGTGTGGCTACCATGCACAATGACCTGTCCAAGTAGGCATACATCACTGCTCATGACCAAAGACGTTTGTGTGTGTGGTCAACATTCACAACTCATAGTACAAGTAAAAAATGGGCAGAGGGAGAAACAATGGTTTGGGAATACTTGGTATCGACTAGCAAGTACAAAGACCTTCGATAAGTGGTGGCAGAGTGTGGCTACCATGCACAATGACCAACCAAATCATTATTGAGTATTCCCGTGAAGGCACCTGCGCGTGACAAATGAACAAAAATCGACCTGGTGTCAAAGGGATAAACCTTTTTCTATTTATGGACTAGCAAGTGCAAAGCCTTTCAACAAGTAGTGGAACAGTGTGCCTACCATGCACAATGACCAACCAAATGAGGCATGTGCAACTTACCATGACAAAATAATTTTACTATGTGTGGTCAACGTTGACAACTCATAACATGGGTCATGATTTATCGGAGGGGGAAACAATGGGTTGGGAATACTATACGCCAACTACCAAGTACAGCAAACTTCAGTCAGTAGTAGCACGGTGTGGCTACCATGCACAATGACCAACCAAAGTATGCATATGTACTGCCTTTGACCAAAGAAGTTCGCGGTGTGTGGTCAACGTTGAAAATTTGTAATACGAGTCACAAACGGTCAGAGGGGGGAAACAATGGTTTGGGAACACCGAGTATCACATAGCCAGCACAAGGGGCTTCAATACGTTGTGGCACGGTGTGGAGACCATGAACGATGACCAACCAATGTAGGCATGAGGAAATACTGTCACTAAGTGTGGTAAACGTTGACAACTCATAACACGGGTCGCAAATGGTCAGGGTGGAAGGTAATGGTTTGTGAATACTAGTTATTGACTAGCAAGTACAAATACCTTCAATATGTAGTGGCACAATATGGCTTCAATGCACAGTGAGCAACCAAAGTATGCATATGTCACAAACCATGACCAAAAGGATTTCACAGTGTGTGGTCATCGTTGAAAACGCATAACATGAGTCACAAATGGTCAGAGGGGAAAACAATGGTTTGGGAATACTAGTTACCAACTAGCAAGTACAAAGACTTTCAACAAGCAGTGGCACGGTATGGCTAGCTACATAGTGACCAAGCAAAGGATGCATACGTCACTGACTGAGACCGAATAAGTCCACTGTGCGTGGTCGACATTGACAACTCGTAACACGAGTCACAAATGGTCAGAGGGAGGGACAATGGTTTAAGGAGCCTATGTATTGACTAGAAAGGACAAAGAACTTCAACACGCAGTGGCACAGTGTGGCTAATATGCACACCAAACAACCAGACTAGGCATGTGTCAAATGATGTCCAGAGAATTTCAATATGGGTGGTCAATGTTGACCAACCATAACACGAGTCACAAACGGTCAGGAGATGAAACAATGCTATGGAAATATCGGTTCTCAACTACCAAGTACAACGACATTCAGTCAGTAGTAGCACGGTATGGCTACCATGCACAATGACCGACCAAAGTAGGCATATGTACTGCCTTTGACCAAAGAAATCCGCTGTGTGTGGTCAACATTGACAACTCATAATACAAGTCACAAATGGTCAGAGGGGGAAAGAATGGTGTGGGAACACCAAATATCAAATAGAAAGCACAAGGGGCTTCAATACGTTGTGGCGCGGTGTGGAGGCCATGCATGATGACCAACCAAAGTAGGCATATGTCAATGACCATGACCAAATATTGTCACTAAGTGTGGTAAACTTTGACAACTCATAACACGGGTCACAAATGGTCAGGGTGGAAGGCAATGGTTAGTCAATACTATTTATTGACTAGCAAGTACAAATACCTTCCATATGTAGTGGCACAATGTGGCTTCAATGCACACTGACAAACCAAAGTATGCATGTGTCATAAACCATGACCAAAAGAATTTCACAGTGTGTGGTCTGTTGATGGAGTTTCGTTCATCCACCGGAAGACAGGGGAGGAGGAGCTGGGGGGGGGCTGGGATCAGAGGGAGCGAGGGGACGGGAGGGTCGACGGATCATCCGACGACTGCTCCACCGAGGAAAAGAAAATCGCCGGAAGGGCAGTTCGAATCTGGGAAGCGACGGAGCGTGAGGAAGGACATTGCAGCGGACAACCTCATCCGACTAGACCTGCCGTGAGGAAAGGAAGGCGGCCCGGAGCTAGCTTGATGGTAGCGGAGTCGCATCGGAGCCTCTAAAAGAGGAGCGGTGGTCGAGGCGCCTTATCTGAGGCACTTTTGATGTGCGAACCGCAGATGGAGGGCCAGCCTACGGGATGGAACAGTGGGAAAGCAGCGCGAGGAGGGAATAAGAGGAGGAAGGCGAGAGAGGAACGACTGCTGATGAGAACGCACAACCAAGTGCGCCTTGCTGAAGCCGAGGATGCACTGGCAATCGAACGTTCCTGCTCCTGACTCGCGAGACGGCATTCGCCATCGGCGAGCTGCGCTGCTGAGTCCTCGCTTGACGCGGGTGCAGGGAGCAGAGTCCGTCCCGAAGCCATCGGCAAGACCGAGAGATTTCTGACCCTTGGTCGAACCAGACCGTCGAGCGGGACCTGTGTCCCGTCTCGCGACAAGCTATATTAGAGAAGCTAGACTAGTGTGTGTGTGTGTGTGTACGTGTGTGTGTGTGCCGTCCTCGGATGGGAAGACCACTGCATGAGGAGCATGTCACGGAGCCGTCATGGCCTGGTCCTGAGTTCCCCCTGGAGTACCAGGCTCCGCGTCCAGGGAGAGCCCCGATGGAGTCCCCGGTGGTGTTCTATGCCATCTGCAGCTGCTGCAACGCCCCTCATTGGTTGGGAGTGCGCACGGTCCTAGGGGTGATGCAATACTCGCATCATCCTGCCGGTGGAGCCGTGGAGCAGTTATGGCAGCCGTGGCTACAGAGGGTGCCCCGTGACGACGAGCCCTGACGCGTGGAGAGCTGGAGGGAGGTCGCGCGTGAAGTCGGACGTCGCGCTGCCGAGGTCGCCGAAGAACGCATCGAGGCGTATCAAGCCTACCGACGCTATCAGCAAGAGCTCGATCGCTTGCGGGAGGAGGGCCCGGTGCACGCTAACCCTTGTTCGGGTCGTCGTCTGCATGGTCCCTTGGCGCTTCGTCGCGGCGACCCGCGGGTGTCCGGCTCGCAGCGCGAGGCGTACTGCACATTTCTCTTGCAGGGACAATCGCCGGCGCATCATCCGTCGATTGAGGACGTTTACGGTTTGCGTATTTTGCTGGGTGACGTGTAGGACTTGGATAGAATTAGGAGCACTCAGCTATAGGTCTGCATGCTTGATTGAATCATAGTTTACTTGTATCTTCGCTCAGTTGAATTTGCACATCGTAGTTCTCCAAGTTCCTTCCTTTGTGTACTTAGACGAAATATCTTTGACATTAACATCACATGGTACGGTGAATGATTGACCGTCGTAGCCTGCTGAGGGACATACTCGTGAATGCATTAATAATCTGGTGGATTGTTGGTCGAATCATTCTCCTGAGCACTTCGGAAGAGTTCTCTGTATAGAGATCACATTATCCGGTGAACGATTGACCGTAAAAAGTAAAGTGCTAAAATGGCTCAGTAGTGATTATCTTAGGCTAAGTGGAGCGTAAAGCATGGTTAATGCTTGTCCGGTGCATGATTCATCGCGCGCCCTCGAGGGGCTAAGCGGTTCGGCATAGAACGGATCCGGATTACCCACACGCGGGGATAGCTCGGGAAGAGCGAACTGCATACAGAGTTGATCTTCGCATGCTGTCAGACCCGATTCCGGCCGAAGGCGAAAAAGGGTATAACGGTGTTAATGGTGCGGTGAGCGTGGACTTCACTTGTTCTCTGTGACAAGTGTGGCAGGTACCTTCAGATCAGTCTACTTACCGGAGCATGACTTTCTACTAACGCGGCCGACGGATCATCGACCGTAGAGTTGAAGGTGTCGGGCGCGCCTCGTCATTTCGTATCGCGGATTTCTCCGACCACGGCAGTGTTTCCTCCCAAAGACTATCGAGGCGCACCGGCTCTGCACTCGCGCCGGTGGATCATTCACTGGTGTCATTGTCTTGACATCACAGGGACGTGTACCGGAGACCCTTCACCCCAAGGCGCGCAAGATGAGACGAACAGACACCGCGCATCGCTACGGGAAGAGCCTAGAAGATCCTCCGGGGCTGGATCCCCAGTTCGAGTGGGATCCGGTGGATGATAGGTCCCCACGACTGTACAATGACAACAACGACATGGATCCAGACGAAGAAGAACAGTTCTATCTACGAGGTCTTGAAGAGCTTCGCGAGTGGAAGGCCATGCGGCAAACACGGTTGACCAACACGACCCATGGCGACCCAAGGGATGCGGAAACCGATGAAGAAGATGAGCAGCACAACACCGTGGATGTGGAGGACTACATGTCCGACGACGAGGAAGAACCTGCGGAAGATGAAGGGCCTATGCTGCTTCATGAAGTGTCAACACCAGATGGGAGGACCAGCTATCAGGCAGTCGACATGACGACCGCGCAAGACGCACCGAGGCGCCTTGAGTTCTCTACCCCACGAGCATCTTCACCCGCAGCCCCTGTGGCTCATGACAAGGAATCTGCGGATATGGACGATGTCCAAGACGATCAAGACGAGGAAGACGAGGTTTCCCTGGATCATCCTTCGATGCAGGCCTTACATGCTCTGCACCAACCCGTCACTTTCCATCCCCGGGAATCCCCATCTCGTTTGACGGCAAATCCTCGCCGTCCCGCCTCGGACAGTGGTGTATCCTCACTCCGTATGGGGAGGAACCCGGAATCCATGCGGCACTGGGCACGGGAGACCGGATGGGAAGGACCTTCCGTCATCACATCACGACGTCCGGATGTTGTGCAGACTGCAGCCCTGCAGTGGCGACATCACCAACATCAGCAGCAGCCGAGTAAGGCACCCACCGCCTTGGAAAAGCCGCGTCGCCGCGCGATCCCAGCCCAACGTGGTGTTACTGCCTCTTCCATGGCAGGACCTACCAGATAAGCACGGGCCACAACGGAGGCACACGTCCCAACTGGTGGTCACTCAACTAAGCATGCCGCCCCACTTATCCCTGCAAAGCTGAAATCATCCCAGCACCAGGTCGGCCGGATGATGGCCTCACCCTCAGCAGGAAGACTTGAGCAGAGACCCCACGCGACAAGTGGCACACTCGGACCAGGCCTGGGATCAGTAGCCCAAGGAAGCAAGCAGTACAGCGTGCGAGTACAAGCAAGCTCAGCAAGACAGCACATGGGAAGTTTAGACTGGGAGGAACCGACGCAGGACGTGTTCGACCAAGGGGAGGACTCGCTTCATCGGCTTTCACTCGGGCAGTTGGCCTGACGCAAGCGCATCGATCCCACCTGGGGGTTCCGCCGCGGGCGCAGGTGCAGATGGCGCCCACGCAGGAACTGACAGTGAATCCAGCAGCGAAGGCTTCTTATACTCTTCCAAAGCTCGACGTCTTCAGAGGTGTACCAGAGGAGGACCCGGCCATGTGGCTATCCAAGTTGGGCACTTGCTTCGACTATGGACTGTTATCTCCTGACTACATTGTCCCGGCGGTGCACCTGGCGCTGCAAGGGAAAGCCTTGGAGTGGTTCACTGCAGAAAACCGGGAGCGCCCATTTGTTGACTTTGATGATCTCGCCAACAGGATGACCAAGCGGTTCAATCTCATGAGTCTGGAGGAAGAAGAACTCCATATTCGTACCATCCGTATGAAGACTGGGGAAAACATCAAACTACACAACGACAGGTTCACCAAGATTTCCACACGATGTGTAGACATTCCTCTACGCATGATTATGGAGTATTACCGTGATTCCCTTGTCCCAGCGATCGCCAATACGTTGGACCTGCGCAAGTTCAGCACTCTCGACGCCTTGAAAGAGGAAGCTGAGCATCAACAACGGGAACTCAAACGACGAGCAGCATGCGAACAGACGGCTCCAAAGGAACATGTGGCGCCCACCATTCGCATGCCAGCAGGAGCCTCCGCTCCCAATCCAATGAACCCCCATAACTTCCCACCGGGGAGTTGCTATGGATGTGGAGACTTCAACCACCGGAAAAGGGAATGTCCCAACCCTGCCCCCGTGCCCGGCATACCTCCCAGAGGAGGAAAATATCCGGGACGAGGACAAGCTGGACCTGGACCCGGTTCACGGCAGGCCGTCGGCCCCAACGTTGCCCCTAGCACCCCCGGTCAGGTGGGTAATGGACCAGCACAATGGCAGGCATACGCTCAACAACGGGATGCAGGGGCGGTGCCGCCTGCTACTCAACCATCTACTTCCGATGCGCCTGCGCGAAATGTAAAGCTATGATTGCCCCACTCTGATGAACAGACCACGGAGACTCCTCCGACAGCAGCAGAACAAGAACTGGTCACAGTAGCCCAAGCGCAAGGTCTGGGAGGATGGTCGGCCGAAGAAATGTATGAACGCATGCGTAAGTACAAGGAGCAGCAGGAACGGGCCAAGGCAGACCTGCAAACATGTGTCGAGGCGCGCTCGATCTGCCTCCCAAGCCAGATTACTACGGCATAGTCGAAGCTCCCATCCGCACCACGCACACGATCCTCCACCTCACGGGGTCCCACACCCCCACGTCGCCACAGGGTGGCCTTCGCGCCTTCGGTGCAAGACCAGCCCACGGCTGGCACCTTGACAACTTTTCACCGTCCCTTTCAGGAGGTGTCGCTTGGGGAGTATCTCCAGCAACACCCCACCCACTTGCCTGACTTTGCAGCAGTTCTTCAAGAGTACGCCGAGAAGCTTTGACCAGCCGGTATTCGCCTCAACTGCACCCAAGTCCCGCATGATCGACTTAGCAGGCTAGCGATCCGGGCTGAGCTTGACACATGGGGATGGCGGCCAATGCCCCTCGCGCCACCACGTACACAGGAACCCCACCATGAAGTGGCCAGCTGTTTTGTGTGGATGTGCGGCAAAACGTTTCTTGCGATCATTGACCTCGGCGCGACCCATACTACAGTGACCCTTCAGGTCCTGCAAGCGGTCGGTTGGCACCACAAGGTGCAACCAACGACCAAAGTGTTTACGAATGCGTCCATCGGCATGGACACCGGACATGGCGTCGTTGATGACCTACCATTGCAGGTAGGCCTCATCCACGAAGTCGTGTGGGTACAGGTTACATTGGCTCGCACTTGTGATGTCCTACTTGGCACTGATTATTCGATTCCAAGACAAGCAGGCCTCTTTTACGCAGATGGAGTCATACAGCTGACATCATCCGGCTACGGTACTTGTGCAGCATTAATTGTGGGGCCCAGGACATCGATGCCGAAGCGGTTCGGCCATCCCTTTTCCTTGGAAGAGGCTCATGCCGAGGACCAAGCGGCCAGGAGCACTGCCCTACCATTCCCCAAACACGATATTCCTCCCACCATCTTGCGCCCAGCAGAGGGAGCAGAGACGGCGTATCATACACCCTCACCCGTGAAGTCGTGCCCCATTCGGGCACAAGCTGCCCCGGTGGATGATCGACCGCAGCTTCCTGTGGGACCACTGCCCAAAGCTTCACCCGGATCTCCTGGACAGCTGTTGCCCCCAACAAAAAACGGTTGCCTTGAAGAGGACAGACGGGTACCGATCACCCTAACGTCTACTACGTCTCCCCTGGCCCCGGAGCGCCCGGGTGAGCCAGCAACAGCCTCCGCAGCACCTGCACAAGCGGTGATTCCAGACGCCTGTGTCGAGGCAGAGCGCAAGGGAAAGATGCTTGTATGTGAGGATGACACTGCCCTCTATGTCGATGATGACTCAGACAGCTCGGATGATGAGCCCATGACAGATGTCGGCTGGCTGCGCCTTGATGATGAGCCTCCACCCCGTTCATCCAGAGCCCTCACCATAGAGCCCAATGGCTCCCGACATTTCAACCTACAGGTCTATGACTATTGGGACCCCGACCCTGACCTTGGCGCCGGTCTCGTGGGAGATGAAGAACCACCCCCACCAACGGTTCCACCTTCCCAACGATGGAACCACATGCTTCACGAGCGTTTGACAGAACTCCATAAGCAAGAAGTCAGGGAGCTCCTTGAATACCATGAAGAAGTGTTCGCAGGCAAATCGGCCAAGATCGGAGCAGTTGATACAGTCCATGTTATTAATACATGAGACGCACCGCCACACAAGCAGAAAGCTTGACGTTTATTACAAGATCAGAAGGATGTCATCAACGAAGGCCTGCGAGAACTAAAAGAACAGGGTGTGATTGTCGAAGTGGAAAGCCCGTGGCGCTCCAATCTGGTGATTGTGGGGAAGCTAGACGGTACAAAACGGTTCAGTGTCGACTTCCGCGACCTCAACAAAGTCACGATTGAGGATGCATACCCCATGCCGCTCATTGTTGATATCCAAGAACGTCAAAGTGGAAAGAGTTGGTTCACCAAGCTCGATGTCAAGTCGACCTTTCATACAATCCCCATGGATCGCAACTCTATGCTGAAGGCAGCCTTCATCACTCCAGATGGGCTGTATGCTTTCACACGCATGCCATTCGGGCTGCGTAACGCCAGTGCTACGTTCCAACAAGTGATGGACCAGGTGTTGCGCGACATACCAAATGCATGCTGCTACGTGGATGATGTCATGGTCGCGGCGTTCAGCTTTCAAGAACTAATGGCCTCACTTGACACTGTCTTCTCCGCCCTACACTCAGCAAACCTCCGTCTGAAGGGTGCCAAGTGTGTCATCGGAGCGGACAGCATGGAATTCCTCGGATTCATCATCAATGCACAGGGCATTTCCACCGACCCAGTCAAGATTGCAGCCGTCCGCGACTGGAAACGACCGGTTACATCATCCCAGGTCAATATTTTCCTCGGGTTTGTCAGTTTCTACCAAAAATTTATTCGTGACCATGCAAGGATTGTTCGTCCATTGCTACGCCTTACCCATCAAGGTGAGCCATTCGAATGGACTGAGGCATGCCAGCTTGCTAAGGCCAAGAGAAAGCATCGCCTCATCACGGCCCCAATGCTGGAGTTCCCAGACTTCAACCTCCCATTCGTCATTACGACAGACTTCTCATAGGAGGGCATAGGGGCCATCTTATCTCAACGAGGAGATGATGGCAAGATGCGGGTAGTCTGCTATGGCAGCCGTGCGCTCAATGATGCTGAAGCCAAGTACCCGCTGGTGAAAGGCGAATGTCTGGCGGTACTATGGGCCATCCAGTTCTACCGAGATTACGTCAAGAATGGGAAACACTTCACCATTCTCACGGACCATCAGGCTCTCCAGTGGTTGCTCACCACCCAGAACCATGAAGGGATCATAGCCAAATGGGCCCTGCTTCTCCAAGGATACGACCTCACTATCAAATACCAGCCAGCATTCGCGAATCGCAACGCAGACGCTCTTAGCCGACTCCCACGAGAAGGGTGGAAGGATCGCGATACTCTCGAAACACCATCGCATGGCGGAGGCCCGCCTCCACTCGAGCCCCCCTTTGATCAGGCTGTCCTGATTCAGGGTGAAGCACGGGATCTCATCGCAGAAGAGTATCGCTGGGCGTACCCTCTTGGCGGTTTTCCTCATGACGATGACCACGTGGGTCACCTCAATGTACGACGCAAAACCGACCTCTTCAAGGATGCGCCCGGATGGACACACAAGGACTATGGCGATTGGCTTCGCCAAAGGCAACGCGACTCCACTCCTGCACCCACGATGCGCAATCCAACGGCCGCGTCGCCACCATCCCCAGAGGCGGTCCGTTCGGTAGCGGCGGATACTATCCGACAATTCTTTGACCAGACCCACCTCGCCCTACCCTGGATGGAAGTCCTTACACACTTTCCAGGGCAAATCACACAGCTGGATACCTTCTTTGCGGAAATCAACACTGCGTTGGTCCCATCTGGCTGGCGGGTGGACTATTGGATCGAATCGCCCGGACATCACATGATGCAAGAGCACGTCGCTGACGCCTGGCGTGCCGTCCATGCCGACGTTCAGGCAGGGGCTTTGGCATGGCGCCCGATGACCCTCTGCCGCCAACCACTCCCGGAGTTTGTATGCACAGTGGTCTCATGCAAGGTCTGGATCGCTGGCGTGAAGTTCATCGCCATCGTCGACACGGGCGCAACGCACACGATGGTGGCCATGCGCATCGTCCGGCGATTGAATTGGTCGAACCTCATCCGACCGGTCGATCTCTGCTTCGGTACCGCGGGAGGGGAAATCACCCAATCCGAGGGCCAAATTGATTTATTTCCCATTCAGGTGGGAAACATCCACCGTAGCATGGCAGTCCAGGTGTGCGAGACCTCCACGTATGATGTCCTCCTCGCCAACGATTGGCTAACACCATGCGACGTGATTATTTTGCTCGGGGGAAAATCCATGACGCTCCACGACGACGACGGAGCGGCCTCATACGTCTTGCTTCAATTCGAGGCAACGGAGATGCCACCTCAGCGCGGCGGCCGCATGCTGACGGGACAGCCCTCCTCTACCGGCCGCACAACACATGCGGGTGCACAATCAACTGGGGCACGCTTTAAGAGGATCGCCGCCGACGCGCCAGGATCCTCCATGGACAGCAGCGTTTCCCCGGAGGATCATGCACCAGACCAACCAAACACGCATGTCCTACCGACGACAGAAGCTGCGGACAATATCATCCCGGTTATGATAGAACGCGTCTCCTCACGCATGGCTGAGACTCGCGGCGGTCTCTCGACACCTGAACTTGACTTCGGACCCGACATGCCTATCGCCCTCCGACGGTCACGGCGGCACGCCCATCACGCCGAGCCACCCCGGATTGTTTGGCCGCCACCCCGGGGCAGCCGACGGAGGTCCTCAACTTCCCGACCACGCGGATCATTTCATTCACGCAGCCGACGCCCACTGACGCCAACAGACAGAGTCTCTGACGATCAGGAACATACGTCTCACACTCTTCCGGAAGCACGACGACGGTCTACCACAACCCATTTGCCGATGGACACAACCCACACCGCTTGGGCCCGGTACGAGGCCGAGCTTGCTACCCGTACAGTGCACGCAGCCACTGTTCCGGCACTCGAAGCCCGCGCACTCGCCGCTTCCCTCACGATGGCGGAAGCAGAACATCTTCTTGGTGCCTTGTACGAGGATAACCCCTTCCCGACCCCTCCACCTTCCCCGGACGTGCCTGACCCACATGGCAGAGACGCCTTGTGGCAAACATTGGCACGTCACATCACCCACAATTGCGCATGGGCTGGGCAAGTGGAGAGACTTTGGGGATGACATATGACCTGAATGAGGACGAACGCCGATGATTTGCGTTGTTGCGCCGCCAACCTGGCCCAAGCAAGAACGGTCCTCGCCGCCTGGGAATTTATCCGTACTGACAGGCAGAGGCGAATTCAAGAGCAAGAGACCCGTGCAGCAAGAACCCAAGCGCGGCTGCAAGAGGTGTGCCGCCTGCAGGAGGCATGGAACGACACCGCAGACCGCGGTGATGAGCCACCCGCGGCGGACGGGCAACGCCTCATCGACCAACGTGCATAGCTGGGCCGCACTCTCCAAGCGACACGTGCAGAAGTGACTCGATTGACTCCGGGGCTGCAGCAGCTTGACGAGCGGCTGGCAGGTCTGCAGCAGCTGCGGACCGACTGTGAAGAGGAGTGGGCAGCAACGCGTGCTCGACTATTGGATATGTCGTAGCAACGGGCGAGGGTCCTCGCCCTCAGGGGAGAGGTCTCCCGGTAGTACCGTGAACTCTGCACACTGGTGGACCAGGCACAGCAGCTGATCAACGAGCGTGAACGGCATCTCCGACAGCAACTGCTCCGCGATGTCGCCAGCGCGTTCATTACCAGTGCTGTGAGCAGGCTGGGGGAGGAGTGGGGGGAATACCTCGAAGAGTTACGGCATTTATATCTGTTGGACTTCTCCACTTCTTCCGGGCTAGCAGCCTTCCGCTGCTTTCTGCAGTGGACGATGATCCAGGACCACATGGAACGCACCCAGCCCAACCTTTTCCCATTCCTGGCACGGAGCTTTCATGCGCACCATCACGACTTCCTCCGCCTCCTTTACCCTCTCGACTTTTCTCTGGATCGCGGGGCACGAGCGTTCCGATGCTTTCTGGATTGGGCAGTGCAGAACCGCCAGCGGGGGTTGCTGACTGACAATCTCTACCCGTTTGCTCGCCGCGGACTTGTCATCCAAGCCTCATACCGCCACCTGGAGGCCGACCGACGAGAGCATGCGCAACTGGCCATCCTCTTCCCAGTACGCCTTGTGGAGCCCCATCAGGGCATGGCATTCTGGGTATTTGTGCGATGACTCGACCAACAGCGGCGGGGTTCACAAACCCTGGCCTCTGAGCCCGGCGTCGGCGACGCGGCACGGCTACACGCTCGTCAGCTTCTCCACGCAGCGCGTCCCCTCATCACTGAGCCTCCGCCCCTGACGCACGAACCCCCTCATGCTGAGGGTGCCATCTCCCCTGGCCGTTCCCCATCCCCTGCACACTTGGCTGCACCTGCGGCAGGCCCTTCAGAAACCCCTTTTTCGGCGGATGACCTGCTGGCTTCTCCCTCCTCTTCTCTCCCCTCCCACCCCTTTCACAGTGAGGCGCTGCTCGCGCGCCCGGTCTTCGGCCCTCTCCCGAAGCCGCCCTCTCCTCCCCGTCCAGCTTCTACCCCACCGACGTCTGCTACTCTGCCAGGAGTGCCGCCGGTGGATAATCTGCCGCCGCCCCGCACCCTGGCAAAGAATGCACCAGCCTCCCGTCCCTTGCAGGGACCACCTGCGGTGCCGGCTGAGGCGCCCCGTCCGGTGGATTATCCACCCCCTTCCTCAGACACCGTGCAGACAGGAGCTGCCCCGGATGAGATACAAGGGCCATCAGTTGGCGCGGCATCTGCAGCAACCCGACCTCCCACGCGGTGCACCTCTAGCTACACGCGGCGCCCAGTCGCCACGATGTCCACGGGCACAACAGACCCAACCACCACGCGTAGTTCGTCCAAGCGTGGACGCGCTGATGTCACCCCAGCAGTGGAGGGCGAAGAACAGCAGCAGGCTGATTTAGCTAGGGGACGAACCCCTCCACCACCGGAGTCGTTCGATGAGATGCGGCGTCACCACCTCGCCCTGGCGCCTGGGGGTGACCTCGAGCACTGGCAGGAAGAGCCACCACTCAAAACGTATGAGTGGTCCAATTGGGCACGCGCACAAGTCCTCTTGGGTGGCCGCACAATGATGGAAGTCTTCTCCGATGCCCATTTCCGCTTTGACGCCAAAGCCACTATGGACAAGTACGTGTGGCTACACGGACGTCTCTGGCAGCGGGAAGACGAGGCGTACAACCTGCGATGGTGCACCTCACTTCCGCTGCGAGCAAACCTCATCATGCAAGAGCACAAGCGCTTCCACGTACGCTCCGCCTCTGTCTACCAATCCCTCGTCCCACAGGTCTACTGGGTGGGTCTGAAGAAGCAAATCGGGGAGGTCGTTGCGACGTGCGGCACCTGCATCTGCCATCATCCTCGCCAGCGGATCTACCAACCCTGCTTTGTGTGCGCCCGTCTCGGTGCACCCATGGAAACAGTCTTCATTGACTTCCATGGTCCCCTCCAAACCACCCAACGCAAAAACGTCTACTGGATCCTGGCTATTGACCACATGACCAAGTGGGTCATGGCCCGGGCAGTGCCCAAGAACGATGCAGCGCATGCTGCAGCATTCATGAAGGAGGAGGTGATCTACCGGGGAGGAGGATGCAGACTTATCAAGTATGTCAATGGTTCGCACTTT
Source organism: Penium margaritaceum (assembly GCA_023375785.1). NCBI lineage: Eukaryota > Viridiplantae > Streptophyta > Zygnematophyceae > Desmidiales > Peniaceae > Penium > Penium margaritaceum. The sequence continues at coordinate 398,843 of SZWC01000291.1, read as the reverse complement.
GCAGGCACATTTGCCGACGTAGCCGCATACTTCAACATATAAATCGAACATGGGGCCCCATATCGACCGCAGGCGCAGGGTCAAGTCAAGCGCATGCATGGGGCCATCACACAGACCATCCGGAA
>SZWC01000291.1:378597-392308 GCA_023375785.1 Penium margaritaceum | reverse complement strand
AGAGGGAATCCACGCGGGAAGGGACACATGAACGTTTGCCACACGGTGGATGATTGAGCGAAGGGAAGTGGCGGGATGAACAAAGGACGGATGGACGAGGACGTCCAGCTTATTTTGCGGGGATAGGGTATAACAGTGTTAATGGAGTTTCGTTCATCCACCGAAAGACAAGGGAGGAGGAGCTGGGGGGGGGGGCAGGATCAGAGGGAGCGAGGGGACGGGAGGGTCGAAGGATCATCCGACGACCGCTCCACCGAGGAAAAGAAAATTGCCGGAAGGGCAGTTCGAATCTGGAAAGCAACGGAGCGCGAGGAAGGACATTGCAGCGGACAACCTCATCCGACTAAACCTGCCGTGAGGAAAGGAAGGCGGCCCGGAGCTAGCTTGATGGTAGCGGAGTTGCGTCGAGCCTCTAAAAGAGGAGAGATGGTCGATGCGCCTTATCTAAGGCACTTTTGATGTGCGAACCGCAGATGGAGGGCCAGCCTACGGGATGGAATAGTGGGAAAGCGGCGAGAGGAGGGAATAAGAAGAGGAAGGCGAGAGAGGAACGACTACTGATGAGAACGCACGACCAAGTGCGCCTTGCTGAAGCTGACGACGCCCTGGCAATCGAACGTTCCTGCTCCTGACTCGCGAGACGGCATTCGCCATCGGCGAGCTGCGCTGCTCAGTCCTCGCTTGACGCGGGTGCAGGGAGCGGAGTCGGTCCCGAAGCCATCAGCAAGACCGAGAGATTGCTACCCATTGGTCGAACCAGACCGTCGAGCGGGACCTGCGTCCCGTCTCGCGACAAGCTAGAGTAGAGAAGCTAGACTAGTACGTGTGTGTGCGTGTGTGTGTGTGCCGTCCTTGGATGGGAAGACCACTACCTGAGGAGCACGTCACGGAGCCGTCATGGCCTGGTCCTGAGTTCTCCCTGGAGTACCTGGCTCCGCGTCCAGGGAGAGCCCCGCGGGAGTCGCCGGTGGTGTTCTATGCCATCTGCAGCTGCTGCAACGCCCCTCATCGGTTGGGAGTGCGCACGGTCCTAGGGGTGATGCAATACTCGCATCATCCTGCCGGTGGAGCCGTGGAGCAGTTATGGCAGCCGTGGCTACAGAGGGTACCCCGTGACGACGAGCCCCGACGCGTGGAGAGCTGGAGGGAGGTCGCGCGTGAAGTCGGACGTCGCGCTGCCGAGGTCGCCGAAGAACGCATCGAGGCGTATCAAGCCTACCGACGCTATCAGCAGGAGCTCGATCGCTTGCGGGAGGAGGGCCCGGTGCGCGCTAACCCTCGTGCGGGTCATCGTCCGCACGGTCCCTTGGCGCTTCGTCGCGGCAACCCGCGGGTGTCCGGCTCACAGCGCGAGGCGAACTGCACAGTTATCTTGCAGGGACAATCGCCGGCGCATCGTCCGTGGACTGAGGATGTTTACGGTTTGCGTATTTTTTTGGGTGACGTGTAGGACTTAGATAGAATTAGGAGCACTCTGCTATAGGTCTGCATGCTTGATTGAATCATAGTTTGCTTGTATCTTCGCTCAGTTGAATTCGCACATCGTAGTTCTCCAAGTTCCTTCCTTTGTGTACTCAGACGAAATCCCTTTGACGTTGACATCACATGGTACGGTGAATGATTGACCGTCGTAGCCTGCTGAGGGACATGCTCGTGAATGCCTTAATAATCTGGTGGATTGTTGGTCGAATCATTCTCCTGAGCACTTCGGAATAGTTCTCTGTATAGAGCTCACATTATCCGGTGAATGATTGACCGTAAAGAGTAAAGTGCTAAAATGGCTCAGTAGTGATTATCTTAGGCTAAGTGGAGCGTAAAGCATGGTTAATGCTTGTCCGGTGCATGATTCGTCGCGCGCCCTCGATGGGCTAAGCGGTTCGACATAGAACGGATCTGGATTACCCACACGCGGGGATAGCTCAAGAAGAGCGGACTGCATACGGAGTTGATCCTCGCATGCTGTCAGACCCGATTCCGGCCGAAGGCGAAAAAGGGTATAACATGGTCAACGTTGAACACGCATAACATGAGTCACAAATGGTCAGAGGGGAAAACAATGGTTTGGGAACACTAGTTATCAACTAGCAAGTACAAAGACCTTCAACAAGCAGTGGCACGGTATGGCTAGCATGCACAGTGACCAAGCAAAGGATGCATACATCACTGACTACGACCGAATAATTCCACTGTGTGTGGTCAACATTGACAACTCGTAACACGAGTCACAAATGGTCAGAGGGAGAGACAATGGTTTAAGCAGCCTATGCATTGACTATAAAGGACAAAGAACTTCAATACGTAGTGGCACGGTGTGGCTAATATGCACACCAAACAACCAGACTAGGCATATGTGAGATGATGTCCAGAAAATTTCAATATGGGTGGTCAACGTTGACCAACCATAACACGAGTCACAAAAGGTCAGGAGAGGAAACAATGCCATGGGAATATTGGTTCTCAACTACCAAGTACAACGACCTTCAGTCAGCAGTAGCACGGTGTGGCTACCATGCACAATGACCGACCAAAGTAGGCATATGTACTGCCTTTGATGAAAGAAATCCGCTTTGTGTGGTCAACGCTGGCAACTCATAATACGAGTCACAAATGGTCAGAGGGGGAAACAATGGGTTGGGAATACCAAGTATCACATAGCAAGCACAAGGGGTTTCAATACGTTGTGGCACGGTGTGGAGACCATGCACGATGACCAACCAAAGTAGGCATATGTCACTGACCATGACCAAATAATGCAATAAGTGTGGTAAACTTTGGCAACTCATAACACGGGTCACAAATGGTCAGGGTGGAAGGTAATGGTTTGTGATTACTAGTTATCGACTAGCAAGTACAAATACCTTAAATATGTAGGGGCAAAATGTGGCTTCAATGCACAGTGACCAACCAAAGTATGCATATGTCACAAACCATGACCAAAAGAATATCACAGTGTGTGGTCAACGTTGAAAACACACAACATGAGTCACAAATGGTCAGAGGGGAAAACAATGTTTTGGGAACACTAGTTATCAACTAGCAAGTACAAAGACCTTCAACAAGTAGTGGCACGGTACGGCTAGCTTGTATAGTGACCAACCAAAGGATGCATAAGTCACTGACTGAGACCGAATAAGTCCAATATGTGTGGTCAACATTGACAACTCGTAACACGAGTCACAAATGGTCACAGGGAGAGACAATGGTTTAAGAAGCCTATGTATTGACGAGAAAGGACAAAGAACTTCAACACGCAGTGGCACGGTGTGGCTAATATGCACACCAAACAACCAGACTAGGCACATGTCAGATGATGTCCAGAGAATTTCAATATGGGTGGTCAACGTTGACCAACCATAACACGAGTCACAAACGGTCAGGAGATGAGACAATGCTATGGAAATATCGGTTCTCAACTACCTAGTACAACAACCTTCAGTCAGTAGTAGCACGGTGCAGCTACCATGCACAATGACCGACCAAAGTAGGCATATGTACTGCCTTTGACCAAAGATATCCGCTGTGTGTGGTCAACGTTGACAACTCATAATACGAGTCACAAATGGTCAGAGGGGGAAAGAATTGTCTAGGAACACCAAGTATCAAATAGCAAGCACAGGGGGCTTCAATACGTTGTTGCACGGTGTGGAGACCATGGACGATGACCAACCAAAGTAGGCATATGTTACTGACCATGACCAAATACTATCACTAAGTGTGGTAAATTTTGACAACACATAACACGAGTTACAAATGGTCAGGGTGGAAGATAATGGTTTGTGAATACTAGGTATCGACTAGCAAGTACAAATACCTTCAATATGTAGTGGCACAATGAGGCTTCAATGCACAGTGACCAACCAAAGTATGCATGTGTCACTAACCATGACCAAACGAATTTCACAATGTGTGGTCAACGTTGAAAACGCATAACACGAGTCATAAATGGTCAGAGGGGAAAACAATGGGTTGGGAACACTAGTAATCAACTAGCAAGTACAAAGACCTTCAACAAGCAGTGGCACGGTATGCCTAGCGGCCACAGTGACCAACCAAAGGATGCATACGTCCCTAACTATGACCGAATAAGTCCACTATGTGTGGTCAACATTGACAACTCATAACACGAGTCACAAATGGACAGAGGGAGAGACAATGGTTAAGAAGCCTATGTATTGACTATAAAGGACAAGGAACTTCAATACGTAGTGGCACGGTGTGGCTAATGTGCACACCAAACAACCAAACTAGGCATATGTCACTGACCATGACCAGAGAATTTCAATATGGGTAGTCAACGTTGACCAACCATAATACGAGTCACAAACGGTCAGGAGAGGAAACAATGCTATGGGAATATCGGTTCTCAACTACCAAGTACAACAACCTTCAGTCAGTAGTAGCATGGTGTGGCTACCATGCACTATGCCTACTTTGGTAGGTCATTGTGCATGGTAGCCACACCGTGCTACTACTGACTGAAGGTCGTTGTAATTGGTAGTTGAGAACCAATATTTGCATAGCATTGTTTCCTCTCCTGACGGTTTGTGACTCGTGTTATGGTTGGTCAACGTTTACCACCCATATTGAAATTCTCTGGTCATGTTCAGTGACATATGCCTAGTTTGGTTGTTTGGTGTGCATATTAGCCACATCGTGCCACTACGTATTGAAGTTCTTTATCTGTTCTAGTCGATACATAGGCTTCCCAAACCATTGTCTCTCCCTCTGACCATTTGTGACTCGTGTTATGAGTTGTTAATGTTGACGACACAAAGTGGACTTCTTTGGTCGTATTCAGTGACGTGTGCATCATTTGGTTGGTCATTGTGCACACTAGCCATACTGTGCCACTACTTGTTGAAGGTCTTTGGACTTGCTAGTTGATAACTAGTGTTCCCAACCCATTGTTTTCCCCTCTGACCATTTGTGACTCGTGTTATGCGTTTTCAACGTTGACCACATGAAGTGAAATTTGTTGGTCATGGTTCGTGACATAGGCATACTTTGGTTGGTCACTGTGCATTGAAGCCACATTGTGCCACTACATATTGAAGGTATTTGTACTTGCTAGTCGATAACTAGTGTTCCCAACCCATTGTTTTCCCCTCTGACCATTTGTGACTCGTGTTATGCGTTTTCAACGTTGACCACATGAAGTGAAATTTGTTGGTCATGGTTCGTGACATAGGCATACTTTGGTTGGTCACTGTGCATTGAAGCCACATTGTGCCACTACATATTGAAGGTATTTGTAATTGCTAGTCGATAACTAGTATTCACAAACCATTACCGTCCACCCTACCCATTTGTGACTCGTGTTATGAGTTGTCAAAGTTTACCACACTTAGTGACATTATTTGGTCATGGTCAGTGACATATGCCTACTTTGGTTGGACATCGTGCATGGTCTCCACACCGTGCCACAGCGTATTGAAGCCCCTTGTGCTTGCTATTTGATACTTGGCATTCCCAAACCATTATTTCCCCCTCTGACCATTTGGGACTCATATTATGAGTCATCAATGTTGACCATACACAGCGGATTTCTTTGGTCAAAGGCAGTACATATGCCTACTTTTGTAGGTCATTGTGCATGGTAGCCACACTGTGCTACTACTGACTGAAGGTCGTTGTACTTGGTAGTTGATAACCAATATTTGCATAGCATTGTTTCATCTCCTGACTGTTTGTGACTCGTGTTATGGTTGGTCAACGTTGACCACTCAAATTGAAATTATCTGGTCATGATCAGTGACATATGCCTAGTTTGGTTGTTTGGTGTGCATATTAGCCACACCGTGCCACTACGTATTGAAGTTCTTTATCCTTTCTTGTCGATACATAGGCTTCCCAAACCATTGTCTCTCCCTCTGACCATTTGTGACTCGTGTTATGAGTTGTCAATGTTGACCACACATAGTGGACTTCTTCGGTAGTATTCAGTGACATATGCATCCTTTGGCTGGTCATTGTGCACACTAGCCATACCGTGCCCCTACATGTTGAAGGTCTTTGGACTTGCTAGTTGATAACTAGTGTTCCCAACCCATTGTTTTCCCCTCTGACCATTTGTGACTCGTGTTATGCATTTTCAACCTTGACCACACACTGTGAAATTCTTTTGGTCATGGTTTGTGACATATGCATACTTTCGTTTGTCACTGTGCATTGAAGCCACAGTGTGCCACTACATATGGAAGGTATTTGTAATTGCTAGTCGATAACTAGTATTGACAAACCATTACCTTCCACCCTGACCATTTTTGACCCGTGTTATGAGTTGTCAAAGTTTACCACACTTAGTGACAGTATTTGGTCATGGTCAGTGACATATCCCTATATTGGTTGGTCATCCTGCATGGCCTCCACACCATGCCACAACGTATTGAAGCCCCTTGTGCTTTCTATTTGGTACATGGTGTTCCTGAACCATTCTTCCCCCCTCTGATCATTTGTGACTCGTATTATGAGTTGTCAACGATGACCAAACACAGCGGAATTCTTTGGTCAAAGGCAGTACATATGCCTACTTTGGTCGTTCATTGTGAATGGTATCGTGCTACTGCTGACTGAAGGTCGTTGTACTTGTTAGTTGAGAACCGATATTCCCATATAATTGTTTCATCTCCTGACCGTTTGTGACTCGTGTTATGGTTGGTCAACGTTGACCACCCATATTGAAATTCTCTGGACATCATCTCACATATTCCTGGTCTGGTTGTTTGGTGTGCATATTAGCCACACCGTGCCACTACGTATTGAAGTTTTTTGTCCTTTTTAGTCAATACATAGGCTTCTTAAACTATTTTCTCTCCATGTGACCATTTGTGACTCATGTTATGAGTTGTCAATGTTGAACACACATAGTGGACTTATTCGGTCGTAGTCAGTGACGTATGCATCCTTTGGTTGGTCACTGTGCACGCTAGCCATACAGTGCCACTGCTTGTTGAAGGTCTTTGTACTTGCTAGGTGATAACTAGTGTTACCAAACCGTTGTTTTCCCCTCTGACAATTTGTGACTCATGTTATGCGTTTTCAACGTTGACCACACATTGTGAACTTCTTTTGGTCATGGTTTGTGACATATGCATACTTTGGTTGGTCACTGTGCATTGAAGGCACATTGTGCCACTACATATTGAAAGTATTTGTACTTGCTAGTCAATAACTAGTATTCACAAACCATTACCTTCAACCCTGACCATTTGTGACCCGTGTTATGAGTTGTCAAAGTGTACCACACTTAGTGACAGTATTTGGTCATGGTCAGTGACATATGCCTACTTTGGTTGGTCATCGTGCATGGTCTCCACACCGTGCCACAACATATTGAAGCCCCTTGTGCTGGCTATGTGATACTTGGTGTTCCAAAACCATTGTTTCCCCCTCTGACCATTTTGGACTCGTATTATGAGTTGTCAACGTTGACCACACACCGCGGACTTCTTTGGTCAAAGGCAGTACATATGCCTACTTTGGTCGGTCATTGTGCATGGCAGCCACACCGTGCTACTACTGACTGAAGGTCGTTGTAATTGGTAGTTGGCATCTAGTATTCCCAACCCATTATTTCCCCCTCTGACAAATCGTGACCCATATTATGGGTTGTCAACGTTGACCACACAGAGTAAAATTATTTTGTCATGGTAAGTGGCACATGCCTAATCTGGTTGGTCATTGTGCATGGTAGCCATACCGTTCCACTACTTGTTGAAAGGATTTGCACTTTCTAGTCTATAAATAGCAAAAGGTTTCTCCCATTGACACCAGGTCGGTTTTTGTTGATTTGTTACGCGTAGGTACCTTCACTGGAATACTCCCTCCCACCCCTCCTAGAGGGATGTTCCGTGGACGACCTGGAGGACAGATTTGCGACCGCATTATGACACCCCCCCTACCCCCCCCCCCACGGCTTAGGCTCGAAGGTACAGATGAGGTATCACAACAAGGCCGCCCCCCCCCCATGTCGCGAGCCTATTCTATATTGCGCGTACGAGGATTCAAACCTAGGACCTATCACTCAACAATCTAGCTCTATAAGCACTAAGCCAACTCGCACGGTGTTCATATGATGTCCAAATGACATTATAAGGGTTCCTTTGGGTGAAGGGCATAAAATAAGGCGGTGTANCATGAGCAGTGATGTATGCCTACTTGGGTAGGTCATTGTGCATGGCAGCCAAACCGTGCCTTTACATACGAAAGATATTTGTACTTGCTAGAATATACATAGCATTTTGAAAACATTTTCCCCCTCTGACCATTTGTGACTCGTGTTATGCGTTTTCAACGTTGACCACATGAAGTGAAATGTGTTGGTCATGGTTAGTGACATATGCATACTTTGGTTGGCCACTGTGCATTGAAGCCCCATTGTGCCACTACATAATGAAGGTATTTGTACTTGCTAGCCAATAACTAGTGTTATCAAACCATTACCGTCCACCCTGCCCATTTGTGACTCGTGTTATGAGGTGTCAGAGTTTACCACACTTAGTGACATTATTTGGTCATGGTCAGTGACATATGCCTACTTTGGTTGGTCATCGTGCATGGTCTCCACACCGTGCCACAGCGTATTGAAGCCCCTTGTGCTTGCTATTTGATACTTGCTGTTCCCAAACCATTGTTTCCCCCTCTGACCATTTGTGACTCGTATTACAAGCTGTCAACGTTGACCACACACAGCGGACTACTTTGGTGAAAGGCAGTACATATGCCTACTTTGGTCGGTCATTGTGCATGGTAGCCACACCGTGCTACTACTGACTAAAGGTCGTTGTACTTGGTAGTTGAGAACCAATATTCGCATAGCATTGTTTCCTCTCCTCACCGTTTGTGACTCGTGTTATGGTTGGTCAACGTTGACCACCCATATTGAAATTCTCTGGACATGATCAGTGACATATGCCTATTTTGGTTGTTTGGTGTTCATATTAGCCACACCGTCCCACTACGTATTGAATTTCTTTGTCCTTTCTAGTCCATACATAGGCTTCCCAAACCATTGCCTCTCCCTCTGACCATTTGTGACTCGTGTTATGAGTTGTCAATGTTGACCACACATAGTGGACTTCTTCGGTCGTATTCAGTGAAGTATGCATCCTTTGGTTGGTCATTGTGCAAGCTAGCCATACCGTGCCACTACTTGTTGAAGGTCTTTGGACTTGCTAGTTGATAACTAGTGTTCCCAACCCATTGTTTTCCCCTCTGACCATTTGTGAATCGTGTTATGCGTTTTCAACGTTGACCACATGAAATGAATTTTTTTTGTCATGGTCCGTGACATATGCATACATTTGGTGGTCACTGTTCATTGAAGCCACATTGTGCCACTACATATTAAAGGTATTTGTACTTGCTAGTCGATAACTAGTATTCAGAAACCATTATCTTCCACCCTGACCATTTGTGACTCGTGTTATGAGTTGTCAAAGTTAACCACACTTAGTGACATTATTTGGTCATGGTCAGTGACATATGCCTGCTTTGGTTGGTCATCGTGCATGGCCTCCACACCGTGCCATAGCGTATTGAAGCCCCTTGTGCTTGCTATTTGGTACTTGGTGTTCCCAAACCATTCTTTTCCCCCTCTGACCATTTGTGACTCGTAATATGAGTTATCAACATTGACCACGCATAGCGGATTTCTTTGGTCAAAGGCAGTACATATGCTTACTTTGGTCGGTCATTGTGCATGGTAGCCACACCGTGCTACTACTGACTGAAGGTCGTTGTACTGGGTGGTTGAGAACCAATATTTGCATATCATTGTTTCCTCTCCTGGCCGTTTGTGACTCGTGTTATGGTTGGTCAACGTTGACCATCCATATTGAAAATCTCTGGTCATGATCAGTGACATATGCCTAGTTTGGTTGTTTGGTGTGCATATTAGCCACACCGTGCCACTACGTATTGAAGCTCTTTGTCCTTTCTAGTTGATACATAGGCTTCCCAAACCATTGTCTGTCCCTCTGACCATCTGTGACTCGTGCTATGAGTTGTCAATGTTGACCACGCATAGTGGACTTATTTGGTCGTATTCAGTGACGTATGCATCCTTTGGTTGGTCATCGTGCACGCTAGCCATACCGGGCCACTACTTGTTGAAGGTCATTGGACTTGCTAGTTGATAACTAGTGTTCCCAACCCATTGTTTTCCCCTCTGACCATTTGTGAATCATGTTATGCGTTTTCAACGCTGACCACATGAAGTGAAATTTGTTAGTCATGGTTCGTGACATATGCATACTTTGGTTGGTTACTATACATTGAAGCCACATTGTGCCACTACATATTGAAGGTATTTGTACTTGCTAGTCGACAACTAGTGTTCACAAACCATTATCTTCCACCCTGACCATTTGTGACTCGTGTTATGAGTTGTCAAAGTTTACCACGCTTAATGACATTATTTGGTCATGGTCAGTGACATATGCCTACTTTGGTTGGTCATCGTGCATGGTCTCCACACCATGCCATAGCGTATTGAAGCCCCTTGTGCTTGCTATTTGATACTTGGTGTTCCCAAACCATTATTTCCCCCTTTGACCATTTGTGACTCGTATTGTGAGTTGTCAACGTTGACCACACATAGCGGAAATCTTTGATCAAAGGCAGTACGTATGCCTACTTTGGTCGGTCATTGTGCATGGTAGCCACGCCGTGCTAATACTGACCGAAGGTCGTTGTACTTGGTAGTTGAGAACCAATATTTGCATAGCATTGTCTCCTCTCCTGACCATTTGTGACTCGTGTTATGGTTGGTCAACGTTTACCACCCATATTGAAATTCTCTGGTCATGATATGTGACATATGCCTAGTCTGGTTGTTTGGTGTGCATATTAGCCACACCGTGCCATTACGTATTGAAGTTCTTTGTCCTTTCTAGTCCATACATAGCCTTCCCAAACCATTATCTCTCCCTCTGACCATCTGTGACTCATGCTATGAGTTGTCAATGTTGACCACACATAGTGGACTTCTTCGGTCGTATTCAGTGACGTATGCATCCTTTGGTTAGTCATTGTGCACGCTAGCCATACTGTGCCACTACTTGTTGAAGGTCTTTGGACTTGCTAGTTGATAACTAATGTTCCCAACCCATAGTTTTCCCCTCTGACCATTTGTGACTCGTGTTATGCGTTTCCAATGTTGTCCACATGAAGTGAAATTTGTTGGTCATGGTTCGTGACATATGCATACTTTGGTTGGTCACTGTGCATTAAAGCCACATTGTGCCACTACATATTGAAGGTTTTTGTACTTGCTAGTCGATAACTAGTATTCACAAAACATTACCGTCCACCCTGTCCATTTCTGACTTGTGCTATGAGTTGTGAAAGTTTACCACACTTAGTGAAATTGTTTGGTCATGGTCAGTGACATATGCCTACTTTGGTTGGTCATCGTGCATGGTCTGCACACAGTGCCATGGCGTATTGAAGCCCCTTGTGCATGCTATTTGATACTCGGTGTTCCCAAACCATTGTTATCCCCTTTGACCATTTGTGACTCATATTATGAGTTGTCAACGTTGACCACACACAGCGGATTTCTTTGGTCAAAGGCAGTACATATGCCTACTTTGGTTGGTCATTGTGCATGGTAGCCACTCCGTGCTACTACTGACTGAAGGTCGTTGTACTTGGTAATTTGGAACCAATATTCGCATAGCATTGTTTACTCTCCTGACCGTTTGTGACTAGTGTTATGGTTGGTCAACGTTGACCACCCATATTGAATTTCTCTGGTCATGATCCGTGATATATGCCTAGTTTGGTTGTTTGGTGTGCATATGAGCCACATCGTGCCACTACGTATTGAAGTTCTTTGTCCCTTCTAGTCGATACATAGGCTTCCCAAACCATTGCCTCTCCCTCTGACCATTTGTGACTCCTATTATGAGTTGTCAATGTTGACCACACATAGTGGACTTCTTCGGTTGTATTCAGTGACGTATGCATCCTTTGGTTGGTCATTGTGCACGCTAGCCATACCGTGCCAGTACTTGTTGAAGGTCTTTAGACTTTCTAGTTGATAACTAGTGTTCCCAACCCATTGTTTTCAACTCTGAAAATTTATGACTCGTGTTATGCGTTTCCAACGTTGACCACATGAAGTGAAACTTGTTGGTCATGGTTCGTGACATATGCATACTTTGGTTGGTCACTGTGCATTGAAGCCACATTGTGCCACTACATATTGAAGGTATTTGTACTTGCTAGTCGATAACTAGTATTCACAAACCAGTATCTTCCACCCTGACCATTTTTGACTCGTTTTATGAGTTGTCAAAGTTTACCACACTTAGTGACATTATTTGGTCATGGTAAGTAACATATGCCTACTTTGGTTGGTCATCGTGCATGGTCACCACACCATGCCACAGCGTATTGAAGCCCATTCAGCTTGCTATTTGATACTTGGTGTTCCCAAACAATTTTTCCCCCCTCTGACCATTTGTGACTCGTATTATGAGTTGTCAACGTTGACCACACACAGCGGATTTCTTTGGTCAAAGGAAGAACATATGCCTACTTTGGTCGGTCATTGTGCATGGTAACCACACCGTGCTACTACTGACTGAAGGTCGTTGTACTTGGTAGTTGAGAACCGATATTTCCATAGCATTGTTTCATCTCCTGACCATTTGTGACTCGTGTTATGGTTGGTCAACGTTGACCACCCATATTGAAATTCTCTGGACATCATCTGACATATGCCTAGTCTGGTTGTTTGGTGTGCATATGAGCCACACCGTGCCACTACGTATTGAAGTTCTTTGTCCTTTCTAGTCAATACATAGGCTTCTTAAACCATTGTCTATCCCTCTGACCATTTGTGACTCGTGTTACGAGTTGTCAATGTTGACCACACATAGTGGACTTATTCGTTCGTAGTCAGTGACGTATGCATCCTTTGGTTGGTCGCTGTGCACACTAGCTATACCGTGCCACTGCTTGTTGAAGGTCTTTGTACTTGCTAGTTGATAACTAGTGTTCCCAAACCATTGTTTTCCCCTCTGACCATTTGTGACTCCTGTTATGCGTTTTCAACGTTGACCATACACTGTGAAATTATTTTGGTCATGGTTTGTGACATATGCATACTTTGGTTGGTCACTGTGCATTTAAGCCACACTGTGCCAATACATATTGAAGGTATTTGTACTTACTAGTCAATAACTAGTATTCACAAACCATTACCTTCCACCCTGACCATTCGTGACCCGTGTTATGAGTTGTCAAAGTTTACCACACCTAGTGACAGTATTTGGTCATGGTCAGTGACATATGCCTACTTTGGTTGGTCATCGTGCATGGTCTCCACACCGTGCCACAATGTATTGAAACGCCTTGTGCTGGCTATGTGATACTTGGTGTTCCCAAACCATTGTTTCCCCCTCTGACCATTTGTGACTCGTATTATGAGTTGTCAATGTTGACCACACACCGCGGATCTCTTTGGTCAAAGGCAGTACATATGCCTACTTTGGTCGGTCATTGTGCATGGTAGCCACATTGTGCTACTACTGATTGAGGTTCGTTGCACTTGGTAGTTGGCATCTAGTATTCCCAACCCATTGTTTCCCCCTCTGACAAATCGTGACCCATATTATGGGTTGTCAACGTTGACCACACATAGTAAAATTATTTGGTCATGGTAAGTGGCACATGCCTAATCTGGTTGGTCATTGTGCATGGT
>SZWC01000291.1:366645-378166 GCA_023375785.1 Penium margaritaceum | reverse complement strand
TTTGTACTTGCTAGTCGATAACTAGTATTCACAAACCATTATCTTCCACCCGGACCATTTGTCACTTGTGTTATGAGTTGTCAAAGTTTGCCACACTTATTGACATTATTTGGTCATGGTCAGTGACATATGCCTACTTTGGTTGGTCATCGTGCATGGTCTCCACACCGTGCCACAGCGTATTGAAGCCCCTTGTGCTTGCTATTTGATACTTGGTGTTCCCAAACCATTCTTTCCCCCTCTGACCATTCGTGACTCGTATTATAAGTTGTCAACGTTGACCACACATAGCGGATTTCTTTGGTCAAAGGCAGTACATATGCCTACCTTGGTCGGTTATTATGCATGGTAACCACACCGTGCTACTACTGACTGAAGGTCGTTGTACTTTGTAGTTGAGAACCGATATTTCCATATCATTGTTTCATCTCCTGACCGTTTGTGACTCGTGTTATGGTTGGTCAACGTTGACCACCCATATTGAAATTCTCTGGACATCATCTAACATATGCCTAGTCTGGTTGTTTGGTGTGCATATTAGCCACACCTTGCCACTGCGTATTGAAGTTCTTTGTCCTTTCTAGTCAATACATAGGCTTCTCAAACCATTTTCTCTCTCTCTTGCCATTTGTGACTCGTGTTACGAGTTGTCAATGTTGACCACACATAGTGGACTTATTCGGTCATAGCCAGTGACGTATGCATCCTTTGGTTGGTCACTGTGCACGCTAGCCATACCGTGCCACTGCTTGTTGAAGGTCTTTGTACTTGCTAGTTGATAACTAGTGTTCCCAAACCATTGTTTTCCCCTCTGACCATTTGTGACTCATGTTGTGCGTTTTCAACGTTGACCACACACTGTGACATTCTTTTGGTCATGGTTTGTAACATATGCATACTTTGGTTGGTCAATGTGCATTGAAGCCACATTGTGCTACTATTGAAGGTGTATTGAAGGTATTTGTACTTGCTAGTCAATAACTAGTATTCACAAACCATTACCTTCCACCCTGACCATTCGTGACCCGTATTATGAGTTGTCAAAGGTTACCACACGTAGTGACAGTATTTGGTCATGGTCAGTGACATATGCCTACTTTGGTTGGTCATCGTGCATGGTCTCCACACCGTGCCACAAGGTATTGAAGCCCCTTGTGCTGGCTATGTGATACTTGGTGTTCCCAAACCATTGTTTGCCCCTCTAACCATTTGTGACTCGCATTATGAGTTCTCAACGTTGACCACACACCGCGGAATTCTTTGGTCAAAGGCAGTACATATGCCTACTTTGGTCGATCATTGTGCATGGTAACCACACCGTGTTACTACTGACTGAAGGTCGTTGTACTTGGTAGTTGGCATCTTGTATTCCCAACCCATTGTTTTCCCCTCTGACAAATGGTAACCCATATTATGGGTTGTCAACGTTGACCACACATAGTAAAATTATTTGGTCATGGTAAGTGGCACATGCCTAATCTGGTTGGTCATTGTGCATGGTAGCCACACCGTTCCACTACTTGTTGAAAGGCTTTGCCATTGCTAGTCCATAAATAGAAAAAGAATTATCCCTTTGACACCAGGTCGGTTTTTGTTGATTTGTTACACGTAGGTGCCTTCACTGGAATACTCCCTCCCACCCCCCTCCCCCCTAGAGGGATGTTCTGTGGACGACCTGGAGGACAGATTTGCGACCGCATTATGACACCCCCCCTACCCNCCCCCCCCCCCCCCCCCCCCCCCACGGCTTAGGCTCAAAGGTATAGTTGAGGTATCACAACACGGCCACCCCCCCCCCAGGTTGCGAGCGTATTCTATATTGCGCATACGAGGATTCAAACCTAGGACCTATCGCTCCAGATTCTAGCTCTATAAGCACTAAGCCAACGCGCACGGTGTTCATATGATGTCCAACTGACATTATAAGGGTTCCTATGGGTAAAGGGCATAAAAGAAGGGGGTGTAAGATTAGAGGGTACTTTTCAAAATTATGAATGATAACAAAGTTAGTTTATTCATAAAGAATTGATGTAGACGGAATTTCAAAGTTTGCAACTTTGAGCTTGAATAACCTCTCAACCTTTGCTCCGATTGACCAGCCGTAAGAAGGAAAGTTGACAACACACAGTGAAACTCTTTTTATGATATTCAGTGACACAATAATGCTGTGGTTGGTCATTGTGCATGGTAGCCACACCGTGCCACCACCTATCGAGGGTCGTTGTACTTGCTAGTCGATACCAAGTATTCCCAAACCATTGTTACTCCCTGTGCCCATTTTTTACTTGTATTATGAGTTGTGAATGTTGACCACACACACGAAACTTTTTTGGTCATGAGCAGTGATGTATGCCTACTTGGACAGGTCATTATGCACGGTAGCCACACCGTGCCAATACATACAAAAACTATTTGTACTTGCAAGAAGATACATAGCGTTTTGAAACCATTGTTTCCCCCTCTGACCATTTGTGACTCGTGTTATGCGTTTTCAACGTTGACCACATGAAGTGAAATGTGTTGGTCATGGTTAGTGACATATGCATACCTTGGTTGGTCACTGTGCATTGAAGCCACGTCGTGCCACTACATATTGAAGGTATTTGTACTTGCTAGTCGATAACTAGTATTCACAAACCGTTATCTTCCACCCTGCCCATTCGTGACTCGTGTTATGAGTTGTCAAAGTTTACCACACTTGGTGACATTATTTGGTCATGTTCAGTGACATATGCCTACTTTGGTTGGTCATCGTGCATGGTCTCCACAGCGTGCCATAGCTTATTGAAGCCCCTTGTGCTTGCTACTCAATACTTGGTGTTCTCAAACCATTCTTTCCCCCTCTGACCATTTTTTACTCGTATTATGAGTTGTCAACGTTGACCACACACAGCGGATTTCTTTGGTCAAAGGCAGTACATATGCCTACTTTGGTTGGTCCTTGTGCATGGTAGCCACACCGTGTTACTACTGACTGAAGGTTGTTGTACTTGGTAGTTGAGAACCAATATTCACATAGCATTGTTTCCTCCCCTGACTGTTTGTGACTCGTGTTATGGTTGGTCAACGTTGACCACCCATATTGAAATCCTCTGGTCATGATCAGTGACATATGCCTATTATGGTTGTTTGGTGTGCATATAAGCCACACCGTGCCACTACGTATTGAAGTTCTTTGTCCGTTCTAGTTGATACATAGGCTTCCCAAACCATTGTCTCTCCCTCTGACCATTTGTGACTCGTATTATGAGTTGTCAATGTTGACCACACATAGTGGACTCATTCGGTCGTATTCAGTGACGTATGCATCCTTTGGTTGGTCATTGTGCACGCTAGCCATACCGTGCCACTACTTGTTGAAGGTCTTTGGACTTGCTAGTTGATAACTAGTGTTCCCATCCCATTGTTTTCCCCTTCGGACCATTTGTGACTCGTGTTATGTGTTTTCAACGTTGACCACATGAAGTGAAATTTGTCGGTCATGATTCGTGACATATGCATACTTTGGTTGGTCACTGTGCATTGAAGCTACATTGTGCCACTACATATTGAAGGTATTTGTACTTGCTATTCAATAGCTAGTATTCACAAACCATTACCGTCCACCCTGCCCATTTGTGACTCGTGTTATGAGTTGTCAAAGTTTACCACACTTCGTGACATTATTTGGTCATGGTCAAGGACATATGCCTACTTTGGTTGGTCATCGTGCATGGTCTCCACACCGTGCCACAGCGTATTGAAGCCCCTTGTGCTTGCTATTTGATACTTGGTGTTCCCAAACCATTATTTCCCCCTCAGACCATTCGTGACTCGTATTATGAGTTGTCAACGTTGACCACACACAGCGGATGTCTTTGGTCAAAGGCAGTACATATGCCTACTTTGGTCGGTCATTGTGCATGGTAGCCACACCGTGCTACTACTGACTGAAGGTCGCTGTAATTGGTAGTTGAGAACCAATATTCGCATAACATTGTTTCTTCTCCTGATCGTTTGTGACTCGTGTTATGGTTGGTTAACGTTGACGACCCATATTGAAATTCTCTGGATATCATCTGACATGTGCCTATTCTGGTTGTTTGGTTTGCATATTAGCCACACCGTGCCACTATGTATTGAATTTCTTTGTTCTTTCTAGTCAATACATAGGCTTCTTTAACCATTGTCTCTCCCTCTGACCATTTGTGACTCGTGTTACGAGTTGTCAATGTTCACCACACATAGTGGATTTATTCGGTCGTAGTGAGTGACGTATGCATCCTTTGGTTGGTCACTGTGCATGCTAGCCATACCCTGCCACTGCTTGTTGAAGGTCTTTGTACTTTCTACTTGATAACTAGTATTCCCAAATCATTGTTTTCCCTTATGACCATTTGTGACTCATGTTATGCGTTTTCAACGTTGACCACACACTGTTAAATTCTTTTGGTCATGGTTTGTGACATGCATCCTCTAGTTGGTCACTGTGCATTGAAGCCACATTGTGCCACTACATATTGAAGGTATTTGTACTTGCTAGTGGATAACTAGTATTCACAAACCATTACCTTCCACCCTGACCATTTGTGATCCGTGTTATGAGTTGTCAAAGTTTACCACACTTAGTGACATTATTTGGTCATGGTCATTAACATATGCCTACTTTGGTTGGTCATCGTGCATGTTCTCCACACCATGCCACAACGTATTGAAGCCCCTTGTGCTTGCTATGTGATACTTGGTGTTCCCAAACCATTGTTTCCCCCTCTGACCATTTGTGACTCGTATCATGAGTTGTCAGCGTTGACCACACACAGCGGATTTCTTTGGTCAAAGGCAGTACATATGCGTACTTTGGTCGGTCATTGTGCATGATAGCCACACCATGCTACTTCTGACTGAAGGTCGTTGTACTTGGTAGTTGAGAACCGATATTCCCATATCATTGTTTCCTCTCCTGACTGTTTGTGACTCGTGTTATGGTTGGTCAACGTTGACCAGCCATATTGAAATTCTCTGGTCATGATCAGTGACATATGCCTAGTTTGGTTGTTTGGTGTGCATATTAGCCACACCGTGCCACTACGTATTGAAGTTCTTTGTCCTTTCTAGTCAATGCATAGGCTTCTTAACCACTGTCTCTCCCTCTGACCATTTGTGACTCGTGTTATGGTTGGTCAACGTTGCCCAGCCATATTGAAATTCTCTGGTCATGATCAGTGACATATGCCTAGTTTGGTTGTTTGGTGTGCATATTAGCCACACCGTGCCACTACGTATTGAAGTTCTTTGTCCTTTCTAGTCAATGCATAGGCTTCTTAACCACTGTCTCTCCCTCTGACCATTTGTGACTCGTGTTATGAGTTGTCAATATTGACCACACATAGTGGACTTATTCGGTCGTAGTCAGTGACGTATGCATCATTTGGCTGGTCACTGTGCACGCTAGCCATACCGTGCCACTGCTTGTTGAAGGTATTTGTACTCGCTAGTTGATAACTAGCATTCCCAACCCATTATTTTCCCCTCTGACCATTTGTGACTCGTGTTATGCGTTTTCAACGTTGACCACACATTGTGAAAATCGTTTGGTCATGGTTATTGACATATGCATACTTTGGTTGGTCAATGTGCGTTGAAGCCACGTTGTGCCACTACATATTGAAGGTATTTGTACTTGCTAGTCGATAACTGGTATTCACAAACCATTACCTTCCACCCAGACCATTTGTGACGCGTGTTATGAGTTGTCAAAGTTTACCACACTAAGTGACAGTATTTGGTCATGGTCAGTGACATATGCCTACTTTGGTTGGTCATCGTGCATGGCCTCCACACCGTGCCACAACGCATTGAAGCCCCTTATGCTTGCTTTTTGATACTTGGCGTTCCCAACCCATTCTTTCCCCCTCTGACCATTTGTGACTCGTATTATGAGTTGTCAATGATGACCACACGCTGCGGAATTCTCTGGTCAAAGGCAGTACATATGCCTTCTTTGGTCGGTCATTGTGCATGGTAGCCACATCGTGCTACTACTAACTGAAGTTCGTTGTACTTGGTCGTTGAGAACCGATATTCCCATAACATTGTTTTCTCTCCTGACTGTTTGTGACGCGTGTTATGGTTGGTCAACGTTGACCGCCCATATTGAAATTCTCTGGACATCATCTCACATGTGCCTAGTCTGGTTGTTTGGTGTTCATATTAGCCACACCGTGCCACTACGTATTGAAGTTCTTTATCCTTTCTAGTCAATACATAGGCTTCTTAAACCATTTTCTCTCCCTCTGACCATTCGTGACTCGTGTTACGAGTTGTCAATGTTGACCACACATAGTGGACTTATTCGGTCGTAGTCAGTGATGTATGCATGCTTTGGTTGGTCACTGTACACGCTAGCCATGCCGTGCCACTGCTTGTTGAAGGTCTTTGTACTTGCTAGTTGATAACAAGTGTTCCCAAAAGTTGTTTTCCCCTCTGACCATTTGTGACTCATGTTATGCGTTTTCAACGTTGACCACACACTGTGAAATTATTTTGGTCATGGTTTGTGACATATGCATACTTTGGTTGGTCACTGTGCATTGAAGTCACATTGTGCCACTACCAATTGAATGTATTTGTACTTGCTAGTCGATAACTAGTATTCACAAACCATTACCATCCACCCTGCCCATCTGTGACTCGTGTTATGAGGTGTCAAAGTTTACCACACTTAATGACATTATTTGGTCATGGTTAGTGACATATGCCTACTTTGGTTGGTCATCGTGCATGGTCTCCACACCGTTCCACAGCGTATTGAAGCCCCTTGTGCTTGCTATTTGATACTTGGTGTTCCCAAACCATTGTTTCCCCCTCTGACCATTTGTGACTCGTATTATGAGTTGCCAACGTTGACCACACACAGCGGATTTCTTTGGTCAAAGGCAGTACATATGCCTACTTTGGTCGGTCATTGTGCATGGTAGCCACACTGGCTACTACTGACTAAAGGTCGTGTACTTGGTAGTTGAGAACCAATATTTGCATAGCATTGTTTCCTCTCCTGACCATTTGTGACTCGTATTATGAGTTGCCAACGTTGACCACACACAGCGGATTTCTTTGGTCAAAGGCAGTACATATGCCTACTTTGGTCGGTCATTGTGCATGGTAGCCACACTGGCTACTACTGACTAAAGGTCGTGTACTTGGTAGTTGAGAACCAATATTTGCATAGCATTGTTTCCTCTCCTGACCATTTGTGACTCGTGTTATGGTTGGTCAACGTTGACCTCCCATATTGAAATTCTCTGGTCATGGTCAGTGACATATGCCTAGTTGTTGAATGTTTTTTGCCCCTTGTTCAGTGTTGTAGGACGGATCAGGATTGCTCTGCCCCTTCTGGAGGTATGACCCTTAGATCCGTTGTAGTGTGACTCAACTATGCTCTGTCTCTTGTGAGATATGACCTGTGAGTACACCATGTGGGTGAGTGGTTACCTTGGCCATTTTGTTGATTTGGCCAAGTGAGAGGTCATGAGGTCGATCTTGGCCCCATGCATATCTTGTTTGCTGTGGAAGCTTCCAAGAAAGAAAGTCCGTAGCTTCTTGGACGCTACATGGTTGGTCTGTCACCTTGACACTAGGATGCTTATGTGTCAAGCCCACAGTGCAAGTCTATAAGTGACGTGGCTGGTTCAGGCCACTTACCAGGAATGTGCTTTTGAGTTCTAGGACTGGACAGACAGCTATAAAAGGACTTGTCTTGCATGCTGATCAATCAACCCTTGCTTGATGCTCTCTTACGTATTGACAACTTGAGCTCTTCTTGAGATGTAATACTAAGGCGTTAGTACTCTTGAAGGTGAAGTGTATGCCTGATTAAGTTTGGGGTGCATGACACATNGAGGTGGTTAGCTCAGTAGCTAACAAAGGGTTATGGGCCCACTCCTCTGGTTAGGGAAGTTTCACGCACGCAACCGCTAAGGTCACAAGCAGTGAGAGCGCCTTCGCTCTCACCCAACTTCTCTGTTTGCAGAGCAACATCAGCAGGAGGGGAATGCAACACATCTGCACCTTTCTACCTTGGGAGCTGACATCAGCCTACATCAGCCTACATCAGCCTACATCTGCTTGCAACGGCCAACGGTAACAGGGGAAGCAGTTTCCTCTTCTCACCAACAGCCTACCGCGGCCTCAAACACAGGTTCATCGGCATCAACAACAGGTGCAGCAGCTGAAACAGTTGTAGGTGTAGGGATGGCAGGGATAGGGGAACCAGGGAATCATTCTCCCATCCTCAAGTTTGATGGAGAGGGGTTTGCTCTTTGGAAGTGGCAGTTTGAGGTCATCATGGATGATAGAGACTTGCTAGGATATTTTGACAGAAGTATCCCAGCACCAAAGGAGGAGGGTGCTGACCTTGTGGCATGGGTCAAGCTCAACAAGAAGGCTCTTGCCGTTCTCGTGTCCTCCATACAACCCTCAGTCCTCTCACACATCAGCGGTTGTACAGTGGCAGCCGCGGCATACGCCAAACTGGGCAAGGTGTTTCAGTCCTCCTCACTTGCCAACCGTCTCTTCATTCTACAAAACCTCATCAGTATGAGGCTTGGTGAAGGGGAGGATGTCTCCGCCTTTATGCAGAAGTTTGAGACTCTCTTGCAACAAGCCAACGGCATGGGGTGGGACCTGAAATCGGATATGCAGGCCATGATTTTTCTGATGACGCTGCCGGAGAGCTGGGGTCCCATGATCACAGTGATTGGAGGTTGGACGGAAGAGCAAGTATCCTACACCACCGTCTCGGAGTATGTACGGAATGAAGCCATGCGTCGCAGCAGTAGTGAAGCAAACATGGCTGCCTTTGCCTCACGAAGCAGCGGNGAGGAGACGAGGATGAATGGCGAGGGGGACATGGTGGGAAGGATCCCACAAGCTTGATGGCTGAGTGTGCCTCCAACAAAGGGAGGGCGATACTCAGGCCAAGAGCTTACGGCCTTGACTCGGGTACAAACGAGCACACCACCTATGAGAAGAGAGACTTCATCTCTCTTGCTCCATGCAACAAAAACTTCAGAGTCGCCAACGGCAAGGTTGAGGCAGCTGAGGGGATTGGCGACAAGCTGGTCACAGTGGGTGTCAACGGTGCGGACTCCGACCTCAAGCTAGAGGGGGTAGTCTACTTGCCCTCCTTCACAGCCAACCTGCTCTCTGTCTCTAAGATAACTGACCATGGCATGACAGTTGTTTTTACAGAGAAGGAAGCAGTGATAGTCCCTACCAAGGACATCAGCATTTCCTACCCTGCCAAGAAGGTTGTTGCACAGGTCCCTCGCGTTGATGGACTCTACGTCTTGCAAACCAAGACAACATCAACGGCTGAATCTTTGGCCGGGAGTGACGATGAGGAGAGCAACGATGCAGACTCTGATGACGAAGGACATGTTGGAGCAGCGGAAGCAGTGGCACCGGAAGATTCGGCAACAAAACCAGACGCAAATGCAGCCACTGAGGCTGTTCATTCTAGCCAGTGCACATCGTCGGAGAACCTGTGGCAGAGGCGCTTTGGGCACGTGGCTCATCGCACATTGGTACTCATGGATAAGCAGGAGCTAGTGCGTGGGATGGGGCTAGGTGATGAGGCGGAGGGAGCTGGAATCTTGTGTGAGCCATGCCTTCAAGGCAAGGCCAAGAAGAAACCTTTAAAGCGTAATGGTACGCGTGCTCTCGCACCCCTTGACCTCATCCACTCTGACGTGTGTGGTCCCTTTCGCATACCGTCCAATGGAGGCAGCAAATATTTCCTCACATGCATCGACGACAACAGCCGCAAGGTCTGGATATACCTTCTCAAAAAGAAAAGTGAGGTGAAGGAGAATCTGCAAGCCTTTGTCGCTATGGTCGAGCGACAGAGTGGAAGGAAGGTGAAGGCATTCAGGACGGACAATGGGGGGAGTACGAAGCCTGCAGGGAGTGGCTCAAGGCACAGGGCATTGAACACCAGAAAACTACTCCCTACTCACCTCAAAGCAACGGCGTAGCAGAGAGGATGAATCAGACCCTCCTTGGCATGACAAGGTGCATGCTCTTTGACGCCAAGCTGCCTCCTAGGTTCTGGGCTGAAGCAGCACGCACGGCTACGTATCTTGTGAACCTCACACCTGCAGCAGCTCTGCNTTCACGTCTGAAAGTTCCTCGGCAGCATTACGATGCAGATAGGGGTGAATGGACAGGCTTCAACTATTCGTTCATGGTTCAAGAGGAGCCAACGTCTGTTGCAGAGGCACTCGCGCAGCCTGACAAAGCTGAGTGGGATGAAGCAATTTGCAATGAACTCAGCTCCATCGAGGAGAATGGGACATGGGTACTGGTGGACAGACCTGCCGGCGCTCATGTTGTGGGTTCCAAGTGGGTGCTAAAAGTAAAAAGGAAACAAGATGGTAAGATAGACAAGTACAAGGCACGGGTGGTAGCAAAGGGGTTCTCTCAACGGCCTGGCGCAGAGTACGATGAGACCTTTGCTCCCGTTGTGACGTTTGCCTCCATCCGGTCATTGCTCGCCATTGCTTCTGCCAAGAACATGGAGGTCCACCAGATGGATGTCAAGACAGCCTTCCTTTACGGAAAACTTGACAAGGAGGTACTGATGGAGGTTCCAGAGGGGGTTGATGCGCCCGAGGGCAAGGTGTGCAGGCTGGTGAAGGCGCTCTATGGGCTAAAACAAGCGCCAAGACTTTGGTACCAAGAGATGGATACATTCATGGCCAAGGAGTCCTTCATGCACTGCGACAACGACCCTAGCATGTACGTGTATGAGAGCGACAAAGGGACTATGTTGGTTGCCTTGTACGTTGATGACCTGATTCTGTGCTCTTCTTCAACACAGCTGCTGGACGATCTCAAGGAGCAGCTGAGTAGCAGGTTCAAGATGAAGGACATGGGTCCTTTTAACTTCTACCTTGGCATTACCATCAAGCGTGACAGAGCCGCAGGTACCATCAGCCTGAACCAGACAAATTACATCGACTCCATCCTCAAACGATACGACATGGCAGATTGCAAGCCTGCCAGCACACCCATGAGCTCAGAGTGCAAGCTCTCCACCTCCATGTCCCCATCCAACGAAGCGGAGAAAACTGACATGCTGGGCATCCCATATCAGTCTGCAGTGGGCAGTCTGATGTATGCCATGGTCGCCACCCGGCCAGATATAGCCCATGCTGTTAGGCAGGTGAGCCGGTTTGTGGCCAATCCTGGTCCACTACACTGGGAGGCTGTGAAGCGCATCATGCGCTACCTTAAGGGGACGCGACACGTGGGACTCCAGTTTGGAGGCATCGCTGGATCCGCGTCACTCCGTCTCATGTGCTACACCGACGCTGACTGGGGAGGCAATATCGACGACAGAAAATCCACCTCTGGCTTTGTGTGTATGCTAAATGGAGGTGCTGTCAGTTGGGCGAGTCGCAAGCAGGAGTGTGTCTCTCTGTCAACAGCTGAAGCTGAGTACATTGCATTGGCTGAGGTGTGTAAAGAGGTGCAGTGGCTT
>SZWC01000291.1:332450-344453 GCA_023375785.1 Penium margaritaceum | reverse complement strand
GTGTGGAGACCATGCACGATGACCAACCAAAGTAGGCATATGTCACTGACCATGACCAAATAATGTCACTAAGTGTGGTAAACTTTGACAACTCATAACACGAGTCACAAATGGTCAGGGTGGAAGATAATGGTTTGTGAATACTAGTTATCGACTAGCAAGTACAAATACCTTCAGCATGTAGTGGCACAATGTGGCTTCAATGCACAGTGACCAACCAAAGTATGCACATGTCACGAACCATGACCAACAAATTTCACTTCATGTGGTCAACGTTGAAAACACATAACACGAGTCACAAATGGTCAGAGGGGAGAGCAATGGGTTGGGAACACTAGTTATCAACTAGCAAGTCCAAAGACCTTCAACAAGTAGTGGCACTGTATGGCTAGCATGCACAATGACCAACCAAAGGATGCATACGTCACTGAATAGGACCGAAGAAGTCCACTGTGTGTGGTCAACATTGACAACTCACAACACGAGTCACAAATGGTCAGAGGGAGAGACAATGGTTTGGGAAGCCTATGTATTGACTAGAAAGGACAAAGAACTTCAATACGTAGTGGCACGGTGTAGCTAATATGCACACCAAACAACCAAACTAGGCATATGTCACTGATCATGACCAGATAATTTCAATATGGGTGGTCAACGTTGACCAACCATAACACGAGTCACAAACAGTCAGGAGAAGAAACAATGCTATGAGAATATTGGTTATCAACTACCAAGTACAACGATCTTCAGTCAGTAGTAGCACGGTGCGGCAACCATGCACAATGACCTACCAAAGTAGCCATATGTACTGCCTTTGACAAAAGAAATCCGCTGTGTGTGGTCAACGTTGACAACGCATAATACGAGTCACAAATGGTCAGAGAGGGAAAGAATGGTTTGGGAACACCAAGTATAAAATAGCAAGCACAAGGGGCTTCAATACGCTGTGGCATAGTGTGGAGACCATGCACGATGACCAACCAAAGTAGGCATATGTGGCTGACCATGACCAAATAATGTCACTAAGTGTGGTAAACTTTGACAACTCAGAACACGAGTCACAAATGGGCAGGGCGGACGGTAATTGTTCGTAAATACTAGTTATCGACTAGCAAGTACAAATACCTTCAATATGTAGTGGCACAATGTGGCTTCAATGCACAGTGACCAACCAAAGTATGCATATGTCACGAACCATGACCAACAAATTTCACATCATGTGGTCAACGTTGAAAACGCATAACACGAGTCACAAATGGTCAGAGGGGAAAACAATGGGTTGGGAACACTAGTTATCAACTAGCAAGTCCAAAGACCCTCAACAAGTAGTGGCACGGTATAGCTAGCGTGCACAATGACCAACCAAAGGATGTATACGTCACTGAATACGACCGAAGAAGTCCACTATGTGTGGTCAACATTGACAACTCATAACACGAGTCACAAATGGTCAGAGGGAGAGACAATGGTTTGGGAAGCCCATGTATCGAATAGAAAGGACAAAGAACTTCAATACGTAGTGGCGCGGTGTGGCGAATATGCACACCAAACAACCAATCTAGGCATATGTCACTGATCATGACCAGAGAATTTCAATATGGGTGGTCAACGTTGACCAACCATAACACGAGTCACAAACGGCCAGGAGAGGAAACAATGCTATGCGAATATTGGTTCTCAACTACCAAGTACAATGACCTTCAGTCAGTAGTAGCACGGTGTGGCTACCATGCACAATGACCTACCAAATAGGCATATGTACTGCATTTGACCAAAGAAATCCGCTGTGTGTGGTCAACGTTGACAACTCCTAATACGAGTCACAAATGGTCAGAGGGGGAAAGAATGGTTTGGGAACACCAAGTATCAAATAGCAAGCACAAGGGGCTTCAATACGCTGTGGCACGGTGTGGAGACCATGCACGATGACCAACCAAAGTAGGCATATGTCACTGACCATGACCAAATAATGTCACTATATGTGGTGAACTTTGACAACTCATAACACTTGTCACGACTGGTCAGGGTGGAAGATAATGGTTTGTGAATACTAGTTATTGACTAGCAAGTACAAATACCTTCAATATGTAGTGGCACAACGTGGCTTCAATGCACAGTGACCAACCAAAGTATGTATATGTCACGAATCATGACCAAGAAAATTCACTTCATGTGGTCAACGTTGAAAACGCATAACACGATTCACAACTTTTCAGAGGGGAAAACAATGGGTTGGGAACACTAGTTATCAACTAGCAAGTCCAAAGACCTTCAAGAAGTAGTGGCACGGTATGGCTAGCGTGCACAATGACCAACCAAAGGATGCATACGTCACTGAATACGACCGAAGAAGTCCACTATGTGTGGTCAACATTGACAACTCATAACACGAGTCACAAATGGTCAGAGGGAGAGACACTGGTTTGGGAAGCCTATGTATCGACTAGAAAGGACAAAGAACTTTAATACGTAGTGGCACGGTGTGGCTAATATGCACACCAAACAACCAAACCAGGCATGTGTCACTGATCATGACAAGAGAATTTCAATATGGGTGGTCAACGTTGACCAACCATAAGACAAGTTACAAACAGTCAGGAGAGGAAACAATGCTTTGCAAATATTGGTTATCAACTACCAAGTACAATGACATTCAGTCAGTGGTAGCACGGTGAGGCTACCATGCATAATGACCGACCAAAGTAGGCATATGTACTGCCTTTGACCAAGGAAATCCGCTGTGTGTGGTCAACGTTGACAACTCATAATACAAGTCACAAATGGTCAGAGGGGGAAATAATGGTTTGGGAACACCAAGTATCAAATAGCAAGCACAGGGTGCTTCAATACAATATGGCACGGTGTGGAGACCATGCACAATGACCAACCAAATTAGGCATATGTCACTGACCATGACCAAATAATGTCACTATGTGTGGTAAACTTTGACAACTCATAACACAAGTCACAGATGGTCAGGGTGGAAGATAATGGTTTGTGAATACTAGTTATCGACTAGCAAGTACAAATACCTTCAATATGTAGTGGCACAACGTGGCTTCAATGAACAGTGACCAACCAAAGTATGCATATGTCACGAACCATGACCAACAAAATTCACTTCACGTGGTCAACGTTGAAAACGCATAACACGATTCACAAATGGTCGGAGGGGAAAACAATGGGTTGGGAACACTAGTAATCAACTAGCAAGTCCAAAGACCTTCAACAAGTAGTGGCACGGTATGGCTAGCGTGCACAATGACCAACCAAAGGATGCATACGTCACTGAATATATCCGAAGACGTCCACTATGTGTGGTCAACATTGACAACTCATAACACGAGTCACAAATGGTCAGAGGGAGAGATAGTGGGTTGGGAAGCCTATGTATCAACTAGAAAGGACAAAGAACTTCAATACGTAGTGGCACGGTGTGGCTAATATGCACACCAAACAACCAAATTAGGCATATGTCACTGATCATGTCCAGAGAATTTCAATATGGGTGGTCAACGTTGACCAACCATAAGACGACTCACAAACGGTCAGAAGATGAAACAATACTCAGGAAATATCGGTTCTCAACTACCAAGTACAACGTCCTTCAGTCAGTATTAGCACGGTATGGCTACCATGCACAATGACCGACCAAAGTAGGCATATGTACTGCCTTTGACCAAAGAAATCTTCTGTGTGTGGTCAACGTTGACAACTCATAATACGAGTCACAAATGGTCAGAGGGGGGGAAGAATGGTTTGGGAACACCAAGTATGAAATAGCAAGCACAAGGGGCTTCAATACGCTGTGGCACGATGTGGCGACCATACACGATGACCAACCAAAGTAGGCATATGTCGCTGACCATGACGAAGTAATGTCACTAAGTGTGGTAAACTTTGACAACTCATAACACGAGTCACAAACAGGCAGGGTGGACGGTAATGGTTTGTGAATATTAGTTATCGACTAGCAAGTACAAATAACTTCAATATGTAGTGGCACAATGTTGCTTCAATGCACAGTGACCAACCAAAGTATGCATATGTCACGAACCATGACCAACAAATATCACTTCATGTGGTCAACGTTGAAAATGCATAACACGAGTCGCAAATGGTCACAGGGGAAATCAATGGGTTGGGAACACTAGTTATCGACTAGCAAGTCCAAAGACATTCAACAAGTAGTGGCACGGTATGGCTAGCGTGCACAATGACCAACCAAAGGATGCATACGTCACTGAATACGACCGAAGAAGTCCACTATGTGTGGTCAACATTGACAACTCATAACACGAGTCATAAATGGTCAGAGGGAGAGACAATGGGTTGGGAACACTATTTATCAACTAGCAGGTCGAAAGACCTTCAACAAGTAGTGGCACGGTATGGCTAGCGTGCACAGTGACCAACCAATGTATGCATATGTCACTAACCATGACGAACAAATTTCACTTCATGTGGTCAACGTTGAAAATGCATAACACGAGTCGCAAATGGTCACAGGGGAAATCAATGGGTTGGGAACACTATTTATCAACTAGCAGGTCGAAAGACCTTCAACAAGTAGTGGCACGGTATGGCTAGCGTGCACAGTGACCAACCAATGTATGCATATGTCACTAACCATGACGAACAAATTTCACTTCATGTGGTCAACGTTGAAAATGCATAACACGAGTCGCAAATGGTCACAGGGGAAATCAATGGGTTGGGAACACTATTTATCAACTAGCAGGTCGAAAGACCTTCAACAAGTAGTGGCACGGTATGGCTAGCGTGCACAGTGACCAACCAATGTATGCATATGTCACTAACCATGACGAACAAATTTCACTTCATGTGGTCAACGTTGAAAATGCATAACACGAGTCGCAAATGGTCACAGGGGAAATCAATGGGTTGGGAACACTATTTATCAACTAGCAGGTCGAAAGACCTTCAACAAGTAGTGGCACGGTATGGCTAGCGTGCACAGTGACCAACCAATGTATGCATATGTCACTAACCATGACGAACAAATTTCACTTCATGTGGTCAACGTTGAAAATGCATAACACGAGTCGCAAATGGTCACAGGGGAAATCAATGGGTTGGGAACACTATTTATCAACTAGCAGGTCGAAAGACCTTCAACAAGTAGTGGCACGGTATGGCTAGCGTGCACAGTGACCAACCAATGTATGCATATGTCACTAACCATGACGAACAAATTTCACTTCATGTGGTCAACGTTGAAAATGCATAACACGAGTCGCAAATGGTCACAGGGGAAATCAATGGGTTGGGAACACTATTTATCAACTAGCAGGTCGAAAGACCTTCAACAAGTAGTGGCACGGTATGGCTAGCGTGCACAGTGACCAACCAATGTATGCATATGTCACTAACCATGACGAACAAATTTCACTTCATGTGGTCAACGTTGAAAATGCATAACACGAGTCGCAAATGGTCACAGGGGAAATCAATGGGTTGGGAACACTATTTATCAACTAGCAGGTCGAAAGACCTTCAACAAGTAGTGGCACGGTATGGCTAGCGTGCACAGTGACCAACCAATGTATGCATATGTCACTAACCATGACGAACAAATTTCACTTCATGTGGTCAACGTTGAAAATGCATAACACGAGTCGCAAATGGTCACAGGGGAAATCAATGGGTTGGGAACACTATTTATCAACTAGCAGGTCGAAAGACCTTCAACAAGTAGTGGCACGGTATGGCTAGCGTGCACAGTGACCAACCAATGTATGCATATGTCACTAACCATGACGAACAAATTTCACTTCATGTGGTCAACGTTGAAAATGCATAACACGAGTCGCAAATGGTCACAGGGGAAATCAATGGGTTGGGAACACTATTTATCAACTAGCAGGTCGAAAGACCTTCAACAAGTAGTGGCACGGTATGGCTAGCGTGCACAGTGACCAACCAATGTATGCATATGTCACTAACCATGACGAACAAATTTCACTTCATGTGGTCAACGTTGAAAATGCATAACACGAGTCGCAAATGGTCACAGGGGAAATCAATGGGTTGGGAACACTATTTATCAACTAGCAGGTCGAAAGACCTTCAACAAGTAGTGGCACGGTATGGCTAGCGTGCACAGTGACCAACCAATGTATGCATATGTCACTAACCATGACGAACAAATTTCACTTCATGTGGTCAACGTTGAAAATGCATAACACGAGTCGCAAATGGTCACAGGGGAAATCAATGGGTTGGGAACACTATTTATCAACTAGCAGGTCGAAAGACCTTCAACAAGTAGTGGCACGGTATGGCTAGCGTGCACAGTGACCAACCAATGTATGCATATGTCACTAACCATGACGAACAAATTTCACTTCATGTGGTCAACGTTGAAAATGCATAACACGAGTCGCAAATGGTCACAGGGGAAATCAATGGGTTGGGAACACTATTTATCAACTAGCAGGTCGAAAGACCTTCAACAAGTAGTGGCACGGTATGGCTAGCGTGCACAGTGACCAACCAATGTATGCATATGTCACTAACCATGACGAACAAATTTCACTTCATGTGGTCAACGTTGAAAATGCATAACACGAGTCGCAAATGGTCACAGGGGAAATCAATGGGTTGGGAACACTATTTATCAACTAGCAGGTCGAAAGACCTTCAACAAGTAGTGGCACGGTATGGCTAGCGTGCACAGTGACCAACCAATGTATGCATATGTCACTAACCATGACGAACAAATTTCACTTCATGTGGTCAACGTTGAAAATGCATAACACGAGTCGCAAATGGTCACAGGGGAAATCAATGGGTTGGGAACACTATTTATCAACTAGCAGGTCGAAAGACCTTCAACAAGTAGTGGCACGGTATGGCTAGCGTGCACAGTGACCAACCAATGTATGCATATGTCACTAACCATGACGAACAAATTTCACTTCATGTGGTCAACGTTGAAAATGCATAACACGAGTCGCAAATGGTCACAGGGGAAATCAATGGGTTGGGAACACTATTTATCAACTAGCAGGTCGAAAGACCTTCAACAAGTAGTGGCACGGTATGGCTAGCGTGCACAGTGACCAACCAATGTATGCATATGTCACTAACCATGACGAACAAATTTCACTTCATGTGGTCAACGTTGAAAATGCATAACACGAGTCGCAAATGGTCACAGGGGAAATCAATGGGTTGGGAACACTATTTATCAACTAGCAGGTCGAAAGACCTTCAACAAGTAGTGGCACGGTATGGCTAGCGTGCACAGTGACCAACCAATGTATGCATATGTCACTAACCATGACGAACAAATTTCACTTCATGTGGTCAACGTTGAAAATGCATAACACGAGTCGCAAATGGTCACAGGGGAAATCAATGGGTTGGGAACACTATTTATCAACTAGCAGGTCGAAAGACCTTCAACAAGTAGTGGCACGGTATGGCTAGCGTGCACAGTGACCAACCAATGTATGCATATGTCACTAACCATGACGAACAAATTTCACTTCATGTGGTCAACGTTGAAAATGCATAACACGAGTCGCAAATGGTCACAGGGGAAATCAATGGGTTGGGAACACTATTTATCAACTAGCAGGTCGAAAGACCTTCAACAAGTAGTGGCACGGTATGGCTAGCGTGCACAGTGACCAACCAATGTATGCATATGTCACTAACCATGACGAACAAATTTCACTTCATGTGGTCAACGTTGAAAATGCATAACACGAGTCGCAAATGGTCACAGGGGAAATCAATGGGTTGGGAACACTATTTATCAACTAGCAGGTCGAAAGACCTTCAACAAGTAGTGGCACGGTATGGCTAGCGTGCACAGTGACCAACCAATGTATGCATATGTCACTAACCATGACGAACAAATTTCACTTCATGTGGTCAACGTTGAAAATGCATAACACGAGTCGCAAATGGTCACAGGGGAAATCAATGGGTTGGGAACACTATTTATCAACTAGCAGGTCGAAAGACCTTCAACAAGTAGTGGCACGGTATGGCTAGCGTGCACAGTGACCAACCAATGTATGCATATGTCACTAACCATGACGAACAAATTTCACTTCATGTGGTCAACGTTGAAAATGCATAACACGAGTCGCAAATGGTCACAGGGGAAATCAATGGGTTGGGAACACTATTTATCAACTAGCAGGTCGAAAGACCTTCAACAAGTAGTGGCACGGTATGGCTAGCGTGCACAGTGACCAACCAATGTATGCATATGTCACTAACCATGACGAACAAATTTCACTTCATGTGGTCAACGTTGAAAATGCATAACACGAGTCGCAAATGGTCACAGGGGAAATCAATGGGTTGGGAACACCAAGTATCACATAGCAAGCACAAGGGGCTTCAATACGCTATGGCACGGTGTGGATACCATGCCCAATGACCAACCAAAGTATGCATATGTCACAAACCATGACCAAAAGAATTTCACAGTGTGTGGTCAACGTTGAAAACGCATAACATGAGTCACAAATGGTCAGAGGGGAAAACAATGGTCTGGGAACACTAGTTATCAGCTAGCAAGTACCAACACCTTCAACAAGCAGTGGCACACTATGGCTAGCGTGCACAGTGACCAACCGAAGGATGCATACGTCACTGACTGAGACCGAATAAGTCCACTATGTGTGGTCAACATTGACAACTTGTAACACGAGTCACAAATGGTCAGAGGGATAGACAATAGGTTACGAAGCCTATGTGTTGACTATAAAGGACAAATAACTTCAACACACAGTGGCAAGGTGTGGCGAATATGCACACCAAACAACCAGACTAGGCATATGTCATATGATGTCCAGAGATTTTCAATATGGATGGTCAATGTTGACCAACCATAACACGAGTCACAAACGGTCAGGAGATGAACAATGCTATGGAAATATCGGTTCTCAATTACCAAGTACAACGACCTTCAGTCAGTAGTAGCACGGTGTTGCTACCATGCACAATGACCGACCAAAGTAGGCATATGTACTGCCTTCGACCAACGAAATCCATTGTGTGTGGTCAATGTTGACAACTCATAATACGAGTCACGAATGGTCAGAGGGGGAAAAATGGGTTGGGAACACCAAGTATCAAAGAGCAAGCACAAGGGTCTTCAATACTCTATGGCACGGTGTGGAGGCCATGCACGATGGCCAACCAAAGAAGGCATGTGTCACTGACCATGACCAAGTACTGTCACTAAGTGTGGTAAACGTTGACAACTCATAACACGAGTCACAAATGGTCAGGGTGGAAGATGATGGTTTGTGAATACTAGTTATCGACTAGCAAGTGCAAATACCTTCAATATGTAGTGGCACAACGTGGCTTCAATGCACAGTGACCAACCAAAGTATGCACATGTCATGAACCATGACCAACAAATTTCACTTCATGTTCTAAACGTTGAAAACGCAAAACACGAGTCACAAATGGTCAGAGGGGAGAGCAATGGGTTGGGAACACTAGTTATCAACTAGCAAGTCCAAATACCTTCAACAAGTAGTGGCACGGTATGGCTAGCGTGCACAATGACCAACCAAAGGATGCATACGTCACCGAATACGACCGAAGAAGTCCACTATGTGTGGTCAACATTGACATCTCATAACACGAGTCACAAATGGTCAGAGGGAGAGACAATGGTTTGGGAAGCCTATGTATCGACTAGAAAGGACAAATAACTTCAATATGTAGTGGCACGGTATGGCGAATATGCACACCGAACAACCAAACTAGGCATATGTCACTGATCATGACCAGTGAACTTTAATATGGGTGGTCAACGTTGAGCAACCATAACACGAGTCACAAACGGTCGGGAGAGGAAACAATGTTATGCGAATATTGGTTCTCAACTACCAAGTACAACGACCTTCAGTCAGTAGTAGCACAGTGTGGCTACCATGCACAATGACTGACCAAAGTAGGCATATGTACTGCCTTTGACAAAAGAAATCTGCTGTGTGTGGTCAACATTGACAACTCATGATACAAGTCACAAATGGTCAGAGGGGGAAACAGTGGTTTGGGAACACCAAGTATCAAATAGCAAGCACAAGGGGCTTCAATACGCTGTGGCACGGTGTGGAGACCATGCACGATGACCAACCAAAGTAGGCATATGTCACTGACCATGACCAAATAATGTCCCTATGTGTGGTAAACTTTGACACCTCATAACACGAGCCACAAATGGGCAGGGTGGACGGTAATGCTTTGTGAATACTAGTTATCGACTAGTAAGTACAAATACGTTCAATATGTAGTGGCACAACATGGCTTCAATGCACAGTGACCAACCAAAGTATGCATATGTCACTAGCCATGATCCGCACATTTCACTTCATGTGGTCAACGTTGAAAACGCATAACACGAGTCACAAATGGTCAGAGGGGGAAACAATGGGTTCAAAACGCTATGTATCTTCTAGCAAGTACAAATATCTTTCGTATGTATTGGCACGGTGTGGCTACCGTGCACAATGACCTGTCCAAGTAGGCATACATCACTGCCCATGACGAAAGAAGTTTCGTTTGTGTGGTCAACATTCACAACTCATACTACAAGTAAAAAATGGGCAGAGGGAGAAACAATGGTTTGGGAATACTTGGCATCGACTAGCAAGTACAAATACCTTCGATAAGTGGTGGCACGGTGTGGCTACCATGCACAATGACCAACCAAAGCATTATTGTGTCACTGAATATCATAAGAAGAGTTTCATTGTGTGTTGTCAACTTTCCTTCTTACGGCTGGTCAATCGGAGCAATGGTTGAGAGGTTATTCAAGCTCAAAGTTGCATAATTTGAAATTCCGCCTACGTCAAATTTTTATGAATAAACTAACTTAGTGATCATTCATAATGTAGGAACCCTTATACTGTCATTTGGATATCATACGAACACCGTGCAAGTTGGCTTAGTGCTTATCGAGCTAGATTCTCGAGCGATAGGTCCTAGGTTTGAGTCCTCGTACGCGCAATGTAGAAAAGGCTCGCGGCCTGGGGGGGGAGGGGGGCGGCCGTGTTGTGATACCTTAACTCTACCTTCGAGCCTAAGCCATGGGGGGGGTGGGGGGTGTCATAATGCGGTCGCAAATCTGTCCTCCAGGTCGTCCACGGAACATCCCTCTAGGGGGTGGGAGGGAGTATTCCAGTGAAGGTACCTACGCGTAAAAAATCAACAAAAACCGACCTGGTTTCAAAGGGAGAAACCCTTTGCAATTTATGGACTAGCAAGTGGAAAGCCTTTCAACAAGTAGTGGAACGGTGTGGCTACCATGCACAATGACCAACCAGATTAGGCATGTTGTCAGGCGGAGATCCACCGCATCTCCGCTGGGAAGAAGGTGGATCCGCGGAAGGAAGTCNAAGTCCACTATGTGTGGTCAACATTGACAACTCATAACACGAGTCACAAATGGTCAGAGGGAGAGACAATGGTTTGGGAAGCCTATGTATCGACTAGAAAGGACAAATAACTTCAATATGTAGTGGCACAGTGTGGCTAATATGCACACCAAACAACCAAAATAGGCATATGTCACTGATCATGACCAGAGAATTTCAATATGGGTGGTCAACGTTGACCAACCATAACACGAGTCACAAACGGTCAGGATAGGAAACAATGCTATGCGAATATTGGTTCTCAACTACCAAGTACAACGACCTTCAGTCAGTAGTAGCACGGTGTGGCTACCATGCACAATGACCGACTAAAGTATGCATATGTACTTCCTTTGACCAAAGAAATCTGCTGTGTGTGGTCAACGTTGACAACTCATAATACAAGTCACAAATGGTCAGAGGGGGAAACAATGGTTTGGGAACACCAAGTATCAAATAGCAAGCACAAGGGGCTTCAATACGCTGTGGCACGGTGTGGAGACCATGCACGATGACCAACCAAAGTAGGCATATGTCACTGACCATGACCAAATAATGTCACTAAGTGTGGTAAACTTTGACA
>SZWC01000291.1:314270-331554 GCA_023375785.1 Penium margaritaceum | reverse complement strand
GGGGGGGGTGGGGGGTGTCATAATGCGGTCGCAAATCTGTCCTCCAGGTCGTCCACGGAACATCCCTCTAGGGGGTGGGAGGGAGTATTCCAGTGAAGGTACCTACGCGTAAAAAATCAACAAAAACCGACCTGGTTTCAAAGGGAGAAACCCTTTGCAATTTATGGACTAGCAAGTGGAAAGCCTTTCAACAAGTAGTGGAACGGTGTGGCTACCATGCACAATGACCAACCAGATTAGGCATGTTGTCAGGCGGAGATCCACCGCATCTCCGCTGGGAAGAAGGTGGATCCGCGGAAGGAAGTCGCCGCGACCCACAAGTTCGCGGAAAGAGGTGGCCGCGACCATAAATCCGCGGAGGAGGATGAAGGGGAGGCCGCGGAGCACCGGAGGACGCGCAGGGGATGCTGGCTCCTGCAATGAGGTTGCGGTAGAGCGTGGGGTTGCGCGGAATCCAGTGGCGGTGGAGGAGGACAGGCGGGAAAAGTTGCTGCCAGGGAACAAACAATCAACGGCGGCTTCTCTACGGCTATTTGAAGCGCTTGTCGCTGATGAGGCGAAAAGAGGGGGGACAGGCACGAATGAGAGTCCGCGGTGGAAAAAGAACATGTGCCGAGCCGTGGAGAGGTGGGAGTGAAGCAGGAGCGTCGGACGTGCAAGATATCCGCCGGCAGAACCGGATGTCAGGAAGAGGGCGGCAGGAGCTCGGCTAGTGAGAGCCCAGGGTTGGCAGCGACGACGAAGGAGGAGGGCCGGGAGGACGCACCGCGCAAAGACAAAGATTAAAGGAATAACACAAGACCGCGCGCACCCAAGCCGCGGAGTGAAGGAAAAAGTAGTAGTAGAGCAGAGAAATGTAGAAGAAGTAGTCTGTTGAGTGATCATAGACGAGACCCGCGGTGCGCGTAACGCACCGCGCGGAGTCCAAAGTAGAGGAAAGAGTGTTGTATGAGGAGAATTGGAGAGCTAGCTTGGGTGATTATAAAGTAGATGTTGTCAGGATGAGATCCGCGTGGTGCAGTCCCGACGATGGTCTGATAGCCTCTAGTGGTTCACGTCTACTGTTTTGGGCGAATCTGAGACTGAGCGTGACCTTTCTGGCCGCCTCACG
Source organism: Penium margaritaceum (assembly GCA_023375785.1). Classification (NCBI taxonomy): domain Eukaryota; kingdom Viridiplantae; phylum Streptophyta; class Zygnematophyceae; order Desmidiales; family Peniaceae; genus Penium; species Penium margaritaceum. Next base: position 330,443 of record SZWC01000291.1, on the reverse strand, counting down.
CTATGTGAGCAGGAATTTAGAGCCAGTCAGTTTGCGAATGGAATAACGTCGTTTTGCGTTATATTTTGAACATAGACATTATCACAACATTTATAGGGCTATTCACGAGCTTTCCAATGCACCAAACCGCGCGCGATTCGGCGAAGTGTAGCTCAAGTTATGCTTGCCAAAGCGCAGGTCTCACCCACCACAGAAACGCCTAACGCCTCCATGGCGCGCACACGCCGTGGCGCCTTCCTTCACGTGCGAAGCGCCTTTCCCAAGGCGCAGGTCCACATGCACGTGGTGTAGGGGTCCCCTGCACTGTTTCCACGCACCCTACCCCCTTTTGGGTCGAGTTTGGTGATGGGGTGTGACGAGGTTCGAAACCTGTCCGCGGACCTGCAGTCAGAATTTTGAGTAAGTCCCTGAGTAACAAAACGTACTACTGGGTTTCGGACGCCGAGCCATGATTTTGGCTGTCCCCCAGTAACAACCTGCACTACTGGATCCGGTGGATGATCCACCTGATCAGGCGGATCATCCACCGGACGCCTCGGCAGGCCTATCGGAGCATTTTCTCCACGTGGTAAATTTGTTACTCGATCCGGTCGATTATCCACCGGATTTCGAGTCGCAGCCGGCTCGCAGAGTCGCTGCGCACACCCCAACTTCGAAGGCCATATCTCCCTCGATACTTGTCCGATTCCGGCGAAACAACTTCCACCGGATTTAGCGACTCGCCAACTTTCAGGGGCAATCCTCCATGTTAGGATCTGAGCAATTGTCGAGTCGCCAGATCATCCGGAGCGGAGTCTTCACTTTCTGGCGTCTCGTCGGCGCCTCCCGGCGCCGCACTTGGGCATGCGGAGGGGCAATTTTCAACACTCTCCCCCTTGCACCTGCCATTCCCGCTGCTCCAGCTTGCTCTTACTCATCTTCCGCTGCACCCTCCAGCCCATCATAGCTGGTCATCTCAAGCCCGGCCACGCTCAGCGCGTGCCGGTCCGCGGGTTGCGCTTTGGTCAAGCAATCTGCAAGCATGTTGTGCGTGCTGCAGTGCTGCAGCACCACCTGCCCCTTCTCGACCATGTCCCGTACGTAGTGGTAACGCACGTTGATGTGCTTCGTCCTCCTGTGCTGCGTCGGGTTGTTGGTCAGCGAGATGGAGCCGGTGTTGTCCTCTTGCACCACCGTTGGCTCCTGCTGCGGCACGCCCAGCTCCCCCAGCAACCTGCGGATCCACACTGCCTCCTTGACCGCCTCGGCCAGCGCGATGTACTCCGCTTCCACTGTGGAGGTGGCGACGCAGTCCTACTTCCTGCTGCACCACGAGACCGCTGCACCAGCAAGGAAGAACATGTAGCCGGATGTGGACTTCCGCTTGTCCACATCGCCAGCGTAGTCTGCATCCGTGTAGCAGATCAGGCGCAAAGGGTCCGCCCGCCCTTTGCCGTCGAACCTCAGGCGCGCGTGCCGCGTCGCCTGCAGGTAGCGGAGGATGCGCTTGACCGCCTGCCAGTGTAGTGGCCATGGATCGGCCACGAACCTGCTCACTTGGCCCACCGCGTAGGCCAGGTCCGGTCGAGTCGCCACCATGGCGTACATGAGGCTGCCCACCGCCGATTGGTAGGGCACCCCAGCCATATCCTCCCGCTCTTCTTTTGTATGCGGCGCCATTGCCGCACTCAGTTCACAGGTCGTGGAGACAGTACTACACACTGGTTTGCAGTCCTCCATGCCGTACCGCTTCAGCACCTTGGCCACGTATTTGGCCTGTCCCAGCTCAAGCGTGCGCGCCCTCCGGTTCCGCGTAATGCTCACCCCGAGGTGGAACTCCAGCTCCCCCATGTCTGACATCTGGAACCTGCTGCTCAGCTGCTCTTTCAGCTGCTGTAGGCTCGGCAGGTCTGAGGAGCACAATATCAGATCGTCCACGTAGAGTGCGACAATCTGATGGAGCTTCTTGATGCGCTGCACGTACACGCTGTGATCTGCCTCCCAGCGCTTGAAGCCGATTTGTGCCATGAAGCTGTCCATCTGTTGTTACCAGCATCGGGGCGATTGTTTTAGCCCGTACAAGGACTTCCGCAGCTTGGACACCTTGCCCTCTTGCGCCTCCACCCCCTCCGGCACCTCCATGTAGATTTCTTTGTCGATGATGCCGTTGAGGAAGGCCGTCTTTACGTCCATTTGGTGGAGCTCCATGTCCTTTGCGGCTGCTACCGGAAGGATCGCCCGGTTGCTTGTGAACTTGACGACGGGGGCGAACGTCTCATCGTAGTGCTCGCCCTTACGCTGTGCGTACCCCTTCGCCACGAGCCGCGCCTTGTACTTGTCAACCACACCTTCCTTTGTGAACTTGGTCTTGAAGACCCACTTGGAGCTGATGAACTTGGCGTCTTTCGGCCTGTCAACCAGCTGCCACGTGTCGTTTTCAGCAATGGACGCCAACTCCGACTTGATGGCGGCGTCCCACTGATTCCCCTCAGGCTGCGCAAGCGCCTCTTGCACGGTTTTCGGTTGCGTTGATGCAGCCAGCATGCACCGCGTCATGCCGATGCATCGACCGCTGCCTCCGTCGAAACGCTTCCCCGCTCTCCGCTGCCTCCTGCTGCGGCGCGGCAGTCTTGGCGGCGTCTCGTCGCTCTGCTGCAATCCTTCCGACTCAGCCCGCTCCGGTGAATCATCAACCGGACGGCTCCCCGAGGATCCTTCCCGCTCCGGTGAACCATCAACCGGACGGGCGGCGCGTCCGGAGTATTTTTCTCCGACGCCCGACGCGAACTCCGCCGGGAGTGCGCGCTTCGGCACCCGCGGTGCCTCCTTCGACGGATCATTCCGCCGGATCTCCAGCCCAGCTGCATCGCCGTCGGATTCCTCCGCGTCGGCTGCTGCACCTGCTGCACCGCCGCGCTCCGATGCTGCATCATCGACCTCCGCGTCCGCCGGCTCCTCCTCGTAGTAAAGGAGCTGGAACCACTCCCCTTGTTTTGGAGTGTTCCCGATGCTCGTGTCGTTGCTGCTGCTGCTGAAAGTCTGCTGCTCGTCGAACTCGAAATCACGGCTGCGGATGATCTATTGTGTGCGTGGGTCCCAGAGCCGATACGCCTTTTGCGCGCTCTCGTAGCCGAGGAACAAGCACGGCTTCGCCCGCGGTTCTAGCTTGCTGTCGCGTCGTTGCGTTGCCTGCACCATCGCGTGCGCCTTGCACCCAAACACCTTCAGGTGCGCCACGTTTGGCTTGCGCCCGCTCCAAACCTCCTGCGGCGTCTTCCAGCCGCCCTTAACCTTCAGCACCGCTGTTGGGGTGAGGTTGATGGTGTAGCTCGCTGTACGCACAGCCTCCGCCCACGACCCTCGCGGCAACCCCGCATCCACAATCATGGTCCGCACCATGTTGAGCAGCGTCTGGTTCGCCCGCTCCGCCACTCCGTTAGACTGTGGCGAGTACGGCGTAGTGGGTTCCCACTTGATGCCCTGCTGCTTCATCCACCCGTTGCAGCCCACGTACTCTCCGCCATTGTCGCTGCGTAGCGCTCTGACCTTGCGGCCAGTCTGCCTCCCGACCGCTGCGACGTACTTCTTCAGCCGGTCCAGGACCTCGCCTTTCCGCTTCATGAAGTACACGTAGAGCTTCTTGCTGCAGTCGTCAATGAAGGTGACAAAGTATCTCAAGCCGCTGTTTGACGGCGTTTTGAACGGTCCGCACACGTCGCTGTGCACGACCTCCAGCAGGTCCTTTGCGCGAGCCTCGTTCTCATTGAACGGCTTGCGCCGCGCCTTGCCCAAAATGCAAGGCTCACACTTTTTGTGCGCTGCTGCATCTGCTGCCGCATCTGCACCGTCGATGACGAGGCCGTGCACCATGTCGCGCTTCGCCATCTCCTTAACGGTTGCGGGCGCCGAATGCCCAACCGTCGGTGCCAGAGCTCCAGATCAGCTCTCCCTCCCTTGGCCATGTTGACGACGCGCTCCTGCGAGTCTGCTGCGTTTGATGCCGCGGGGACCACCTTGGTCTCCACGATGTAGAGACCGCCCTCGCGCTTCGCCTCCAACACGACCTCGCCGTCGCCGTCAATGCGCACCAGTGCGCCTTCCATGCGGAAGAGCACCTCATACCCCTTGTCCGTCAAGCGACTGACACTCAGGATGTCAGCCAGGCCGGTGACGTGCTGCACATAACGGATTGTGCACAGCTCCTTCTTACCGCCCACCACGACTTCCACCTCCACGTCGCCTTGGCCGGCCGCCGGCTCGACTTTGTCGTTCGCGACCACCATCAACTTGGAGGACTTCTCGTAGGTGACAAACCCCACCTTCTCGACTTGGGTGTGCTCCTCGGCCCCGGAATCCAGGCACCGCCTGTTGGCCTTCTTGAGGAAGTGGTTCTTGTTGCCGTTGAGGAGCGACCTGCTCTTGCTATTTTTGCCGCCGGTCTTCGCCTCCTCCGGGCACTCTCGGGCCAAGTGGCCCTCCTTGCTGCAGTTGCGGCACGCACCTTTCTTGGCGCCCTTCTTGCCGCCGCCTCTTCCGCCGCTTCCTTTGCCCCCGTTTCCACCACCATGCATTTTGGTGACGAGGGCTGATGAGGAAGACGAGGACCCTCCGCAGCTCCGACGCTGCGCCTCGTTGCGGATGTACTCTACGACGGCGCCATAGGCGGGCTTGTCCTCCGCCCATCCTCCGAGGACGGCGATGAGTGGACCCCAACTGTCAGGTAGGGCCATGAGGAGGGCCATCGCCTGCAGCTGCGTGTCGATCTTCCACCCCACGTCATTGCATTGTGAGGCGAGCGACTCGATCTGCTGCATGGAGGAGATGACATCATCTCCCTCCTCGATTCTCACAGTGAGGAGTCGCTTCATCGCGAATATTTTGTTCGCGAGCGACTTTGATTGATGGATGGAGCAGAGTTTTTACCAAGCTTCGGCTGCCAGCTTGCAGCAAGAGCAGCCGCATCGGGGGCAGCAGCTGGAGCAGCGGGAGGAGAGGCGGCAGGAACAGAGGGAGCAGCAGGAACGGAGGAAGAGGGAGGAGCCTGGAGGTAGGCTGGAGCGACAGCCCGAGCAAACCTCAGCGGGGGTGGCCCAGCAGCCATCCCAGAAAGCACCACCGCGGACTGGGGTGCCAATGAGCTCCAAGACCCTGGCCAACTACACTGGCCCGTGCGTATGGTGCGGAGAGAATCTCCCTGCTGAGCCACATCTAAAGGTGGCGTGCCGGTTGTGCGGAAATCCCGCACACCGGTATGCCGGCGGAACCTCCAAAACCTGCATTGGACAAAACCGCACCTGCTTGCGGTGCTTGAGGGAGACAGCTGAGGAGGAAGCCGGAAAGGAGCAGAAAGAGGAAGAAGGAGCGGGACCCGGCACTGGTGGAGTACCACCCCGCGGAAGGTGGGACCCAGAAGAGGAGAAGGAAGAGGAGGACGAATAGGAAGAAGATGAGGGGTCCCCTGAGCAAAGGAAATGTCCGTGCACGGTTTCCGGGGCCACGATGAGGCAGTGGCAGGCAAAGGGACGGGTCGCGGTAGAAGAGAGAAGGCGGAAGGAGCTGGAGGAGAAGAAGTGTGCCCAATGCGGCCAATGGTGGGAAGTGGCGGTGCATGATTGTGGCGGATGCCTCCGCAAAATCTGCACTGGCTGCCTGGCGCCACCTTGTGACGGGCGTGGAGGGCGAAGTAGGGCTGCGGTGTGTATAAGGTGCAGAGAAGAGATTGAAAAGCAACGAGGTGTCTGCAAGGTACCCCGAGTGAATGAGGAGGAGGAAGAGGATGAATCAGAAGAGGAAGAGGAGGAGGTACCGGGAGAGGAAGGACATCAATCCGCAGCATGTCCCACATGCCTGAAGACGGTGCAGGATGGAGGATGGTGTGCTGTCTGCACGAGGCCTGCCCACCACGAATGCCTGGTGACGGGCAGCTCCGCCTGGAAGGGCCAACGTCACCAATGTGTGGGCAATGAGCTCCTTGAGACAGATTGCTACATCAGCTTCATCGCTGAGACCCGAGAACCAGCATGCGCTGCCTGCCGGGAAGGGATGGCGGAGTTCGGGAAGGGATATGGCATGTGCCTGAAGATGTGCCACCAGCGGTGCGGCAAGAGGGGTAAGGAAGGAGTGTGGACCTGTCACCGCTGCCTCGCTNGGGCAGCTCCGCCTGGAAGGGCCAATGTCACCAATGTGTGGGCAATGAGCTCCTTGAGACAGATTGCTACATCAGCTTCATCGCTGAGACCCGAGAACCAGCATGCGCTGCCTGCCGGGAAGGGATGGCGGAGTTCGGGAAGGGATATGGCATGTGCCTGAAGATGTGCCACCAGCGGTGCGGCAAGAGGGGTAAGGAAGGAGTGTGGACCTGTCACCGCTGCCTCGCTCGGCCCAGAAAAGAGGATTGGGGGGCAGAAAATTCCAGGCTGCATTGTTGCAGAGACGGATGCGTGGGGACCATCACAAGGATGGCATACCACTATGAGCATTACGGAGGATGGGCCCACGCGCAGTGTGCCACAGAGGTGGGAAGGAATGAGGAGGGACAGATGGTGTACCGCTGTACTAGTTGCAGGACGTATGAACGGATCCCATACTACTCTACTTGCAAAAGAAGACTGGGTGCGAAGGACATCACTGCAGGAGCCCGGTGCAAGGGGTGCCAGCTGTGCGTGCATAAGGAGTGCTCACCAAGATACCAACAAGAGGGCGGGGAGGTGGAGATGTATTGCCTCCCTTGCCAACACCGGCAGCGGCCGGGTCCCCAAAGGAAGTTCACGCGCCTGCTGCATTGACGAGACTATGGGACAGAGTCTTGAAAAGAGGGGGTTGTGGGCACCAGTGTCAGGCGGAGATCCACCGCATCTCCGTTGGGAAGAAGGTGGATCCGCGGAAGGAAGTCACCGCGACCCACAAGTCCGCGGAAAGAGGTGGCCGCGACCACAAATCAGTGGAGGGGGATGAAGGGGAGGCCGCGGAGCACCGGATGACGCACAGGAGATGCTGGCTCCCACAATGAGTTTGCGGTAGAGCGTGGGGTGGCGCGAAATCCTGTGGCAGTGGATGAGGACAGGCGGGAAAAGTTGCCGCCAGGGAACAAACAATCAGCGGCGGCTTCTCTACGGCTATTTGAATCGCTTGTCGCGGAGGAGGTGAAAAGAGGCGAGACAGGCAGGGATGAGAGTCCGCGGTGGAAAAGGAACATGTGCCGAGCCGCAGATAGGTGGGAGTGAAGCAGGAGCGTCGGACGTGCAAGATATCCGCCGGCAGAACCGGATGTCAGGAAAAAGGCGGCAAGAGCTTGGCCAGTGAGAGCACAGGGTTGGCAGAGGCGATCAAGGAGGAGGGCCGGGGGGACGCACCGCGCGAAGACGAAGATTAAAGGAAGAACACAAGACCGCACGCACCCAAGCCGCGGAGTGAAGGAGGAAGTAGTAGTAGGGTAGAGAAATGTAGAAGAAGTAGTCTGTTGAGTGATCAAGGACAAGACCCGCGGTGCGCGTAACGCACCGTGCGGAGTCCGAAGTAGAGGAAAGAGTGTTGTAGGAGGAGACTTGGAGAGCTAGGTTGGGTGATTATAAAGTAGATGTGCAGCGGAGGAACCAGTATGATGTGATGTTGATATGATCTTGTATTGTCTGACTTTATGCAAGTGTTATTTCCAGTTAAAAGACTCAAGTCCTGACTCATTCAGATCCAGACTACCGCCTCATGTATCATTGATCCGCGCATTTATCAATCAAGTTCCTACTTCCACTCCCGCTTCCTATCTGAGACCCGCCCCGTCTAAGGAACAGTAAGAGTGCTCTCCGCGGAGGCATTCCGCGGAGGACGAAATATTCTCCTCCGAGTGTGTGCATGTGCTACTGGTCGCTCCACTTCTGATCTCGGGTCCAACCAGGATTCCGCTAGGAACTGTCACCACCAAGGAACGCAAGTAGGGTGAAGGGTGCGGCCGGCGAAATCACGACCTTGCGCACGGCCACGGAACGGGATTCCGCGGACAGAGGAGTCAGAGGCCATGAGGTAGCAGACTCTCGTGCCGGCAAGGAGTGAGCCGCAGAGCACTGCCCACGAACGGGGTCCTGATGGTGAAAGGCATCCGCGGAAGACCAGGAGAAGTAGCGGAGGACCAGTGAACAAGTGCACCGCAGAACCGCGGAACGGCAAAAACGCGGAGTAGACTCGGCGCGAAACCAGGGAGCGTGGAAGGAGAGCATTGCGCGGAAAAATTGGGGGCATCACATGTGCCACTTACCACGAACAAAAATTTTTTAAAAGTGTGGTCAACGTTGACAACCCATAATATGGGTCACGATTTGTCGTAGGGGGAAACAATGGGTTGGGAATACTAGATGCCAACTACCAAGTACAACGACCTTCAGTCAATAGTAGCACGGTGTGGCTTCAATGCACAATGACCGAACAAAGTAGGCATATGTACTGCCTTTGACCAAAGAAATCCGCTTTGTGTGGTAAACGTTGACAACTCATAATACGAGTCACAAATGATCAGAGGGGGAAATAATGGTTTGGGAACACCAAGTATCACATAGCCAGCACAAGGGGCTTCAAAACGTTGTCGCACGGTGCGGAGACCATGCACGATGACCAACCAAAGTAGGCATATGTCACTGACCATGACCAAATACTGTCACTAAGTGTGGTAAACGTTGAAAACTCATAACACGGATCACAAATGGTCAGGGTGGAAGGTAATGGGTTGTCAATACTAGTTATCGACTAGCAAGTACAAATACCTTCCATATGTAGTGGCACAATGTGGCTTCAATGCACAGTGACAAACCAAAGTATGCATATGTCACAAACCATGACAAAAAGAATTTCACAGTGTGTGGTCAACGTTGAAAACACATAACATGAGTCACAAATGGTCAGAGGGAAAAACAATGGTTTGGGAACACTAGTTATCAACTAGCAAGTACAAAGACCTTCAACAACCAGCGGCACGGTATGGCTACCGTGCACAGTGACCAACCAAAGGATGCATCCGTCACTGACTACGGCCGAATATTTCCACTATGTGTGGTCAATATTGACAACTCGTAACACGAGTCACAAATGATATGAGGGAGAGAATGGACAAAGAACTTCAATACCTGGTGGCACGGTGTGGCTAATATGCACACCAAACAACCAGATTAGGCATATGTCAGGTGATGTCCACATAATTTCAATATGGGTGGTCAACGTTGACCAACCATAACACGAGTCGCAAATGGTCAGGAGATGAAACAATGCTATGGAAACATCGGTTCTCAACTACCAAGTACAAGGACTTTCAGTCAGTAGTAGCACGGTGTGGCTACCATGGACAATGACCGACAAAGGTAGGCATATGTACTGCCTTTGACCAAAGAAATCCGTTGTGTGGTCAACGTTGACAACTCATGATACGAGTCACAAATGGTCAGAGGGGGAAAGAATGGTTTGGGAACAGAAAGTATCAAATAACAAGCACAAGGGGCTTCATTACGCTGTGGCACAGTGTGGAGACCATGCACGATGAACAACGAAAGTAGGCATATGTCACTGACCATGACCAAATAATGTCACTAAGTGTGGTAAACTTTGACAACTCAAAACAAGAGTCACAAATGGGCAGGGTGGACAGTAATGGTGTGTGAATACTAGTTATTGACTAGCAAGTACAAATACCTTCAATACGTAGTGGCACAACGTGGTTTCAATGCACAGTGACCAACCAAAGTATGCACATGTCACGACCCATGACCAACAAATTTCACTTCATGTGGTCAACATTGAAAACGCATAACACGAATCACAAATGGTCAGAGGGGAAAACAATGGGTTGGGAGCACTAGTTATCAAATAGCAAGTCCAATGAACTTCAACAAGTAGTGGCACGGTATGGCTAGCATGCAGAATGACCAACCAAATGATGCATACGTCACTGAATAAGACCAAAGAAGTCCACTATGTGTGGTCAACATTGACAACTCATAACACGAGTCACAAATGGTCAGAGGGAGAGGCAATGGTTTGGGCAGCCTATGTATCGAATATAAAGGAAAAAGAACTTCAATACACAGTGGCACGGTGTGGCTAATATGCACACCAAACAACCAAACTAGGCATATGTCACTTATCATGACCACAGAGTTTCAATATGGGTGGTCAACGTTGACCAACCATAACACGAGTCACAAACGGTCAGGAAAGGAAACAATGCTATGCGAATATTGGTTCTCAACTACCAAGTACAACGACCTTCAGTCAGTAGTAGCACGGTGTGGCTACCATGCACAATGACCAACCAANCATGACCAAATAATGTCACTAAGTGTGGTAAACTTTGACAACTCATAACACCAGTCACAAATGGTCAGGGTGGAAGATAATGGTTTGTGAATACTAGTTATCGACTAGAAAGTACAAATACCTTCCATATGTAGTGGCACAATGTGGCTTCAATGCACAGTGACCAACCAAAGTATGCACATGTCACACACCATGACCAAAAATTTTCACTTCATGTGGTCAACGTTGAAAACACACAACACGAGTCACAAATGGTCAGAGGGGGAAATAAAGGGTCGGGAAAACTAGTTATCAACTAGCAAGTCCAAAGACCTTCAACAAGTAGTGGCACGGTATGGCTAGCTTGCACAATGACCAACCAAAACATGAGTCACAAACGGTCAGGAGATTAAACAATGCTATGGAAATACCGGTTCTCAACTACCAAGTACAACGACCTTCAGTCAGTAGTAGCACGGTGTGGCTACCATGCACAATGACCGACCAAATTAGGCATATATACTGCCTTTGACCTAAGTAATCCGCTGTGTGTGGTCAACGTTGACAACTCATAATACGAGTCACAAATGGGCAGAGGGGGAAAGAATGGTTTGGGAAAACCAAGTATCAAATAGCAAGCACAAGGGGCTTCAATACGCTGTGGCATGTTGTGGAGACCATGCACGATGACCAACCAAAGTAGGCATATGTAACTGACCATGACCAAATAATGTCACCAAGTGTGGTAAACTTTGACAACTCATAACACGAGTCACAAATGGTCAGGGTGGAAGATAATGGTTTGTGAATACTAGTTATCGACTAGCAAGTACAAATACCTTCCATATGTAGTGGCACAATGTGGCTTCAATGCACAATGACCAACCAAAGTATGCATATGTCACTGACCATGCCCAAATAATGTCACTAAGTGTGGTAAACTTTGACAACTCATAACACGAGTCACAAATGGTCAGAGGGAGAGGCAATGGTTTGGGCAGCCTATGTATCGAATATAAAGGAAAAAGAACTTCAATACACAGTGGCACGGTGTGGCTACTATGCACACCAAACAACCAAACTAGGCATATGTCACTTATCATGACCACAGAGTTTCAATATGGGTGGTCAACGTTGACCAACCATAACACGAGTCACAAACGGTCAGGAAAGGAAACAATGCTATGCGAATATTGGTTCTCAACTACCAAGTACAACGACCTTCAGTCAGTAGTAGCACGGTGTGGCTACCATGCACAATGACCAACCAATGTAGGCATATGTACTGCCTTTGACCAAAGGCATCCGCTGTGTGTGGTCAACGTTGACAACTCATAATACGAGTCACTAATGGTCAGAGGGGGAAAGAATGGTTTGGGAATACCAAGTATCAAATAGCAAGCACAAGGGGCTTCAATACGATATGGCACGGTGTGGACACCATGCACGATGACCAACCAAAGTAGGCATATGTCACTGACCATGACCAAATAATGTCACAAAGTGTGGTAAACTTTGACAACTCATAACACGAGTCACAGTTGATCAAGATGGAAGATAATGGCTTGTGAATACTAGTTATCGACTAGCAAGTACAAATACCTTCAACATGTAGTGGCAAATGTGGCTTCAATGCACAGTGACCAACCAGAGTATGCATATGTCAAGAACCATGACCAACAACTTTCACTTCATGTGGTCAACGTTGAAAACGCATAACACGATTCACAAATGGTCAGAGGGGAAAACAATGGGTTGGGAACACTAGTTATCAACTATCAAGTCCAAAGACTTTCAACAAGTAGTGGCACGGTATGGTTGGCGTGCACAATGACCAACCAAATGATGCATACGTCACTGAATACGACCGAAGATGTCCACTATGTGTGGTCAACATTGACAACGCATAACACGAGTCACAAACGGTCAGAGGGAGAGACAACGGTTTGGGAAGCCTATGTATCGACTAGGAAGGACAAAGAACTTCAATACGTAGTGGCACGGTGTGGCTAATATGCACACCAAACAACCAAACTAGGCATATGTCACTGATCATGACCAGAGAATTTCAATATGGGTGGTCAACGTTGACCAACCATAACACGAGTCACAAATGGTCAGAGGGGGAAACAATGGGTTGGAAACAATGAGAGAATTTCAATATGGGTGGTCAACGCTGACCAACCATAACACGACTCACAAACGGTCAGGAGAGGAAACAATGCTATGGGAATATCGGTTCTCAACTACCAAGTACAACGACCTTCAGTCAGTAGTAGCACGGTGTGGCTACCATGCACAATGACCGACCAAAGTAGGCATATGTAATGCCTTTGACCAAAGAAATCCGCTGTGTGTGGTCAACGTTGACAACTCATAATACGAGTCACAAATGGTCGAAGGGGGAAAGAATGGTTTAGGAACACCAAGTATCAAATGACAAGCACAAGGGGCTTCAATACGATGTGGCACGGTGTGGAGACCATGCACGATGACCAACCAAAGTGGGCATATGTCACTGACCATGACCAAATAATATCACTAAGTGTGGTAAACTTTGACACCTCATAACACGAGTCACAAATGGGCAGGGTGGACGGTAATGGTTTGTGAATACTAGTTATCGACTAACAAGTACAAATACCTTCAATATGTAGTGGCACAATGTGGCTTCAATGCACAATGACCAACCAAAGTATGCATATGTCACTAACCATGACCAACACATTTCACTTCATGTGGTCAGCGTTGAAAACGCATAACACGAGTCGCAAATGGTCAGAGGGGGAAACAATGGGTTGGAAACAATGAGAGAATTTCAATATGGGTGGTCAACTTTGACCAACCATAACACGAGTCACAAACAGTCAGGAGATGAAACAATGCTATGAAAATATCGGTTCTCAACTACCAAGTACAACGAGCTTCAGTCAGTAGTAGCACGATGTGGCTACCATGCACAATGACCGACCAAAGTAGGCATATGTACTGCCTTTGACCAAAGAAATCAGCTGTGTGTGGTCAAAGTTGACAACTCATAATACGAGTCACAAATGGTCAGAGGGAGAAAGAATGGTCTGGGAACACCAGGTATCAAATAGCAAGCACAAGGGGCTTCAATACGTTGTGGCACCGTGTGGAGACCATGCACGATGACCAACCAAAGTAGGCATATGTCACTGCCCATGACCAAATACTGTCACTAAGTGTGGTAAAATGTGACAACTCATAACACGAGTCACAAATCGTCAGGGTGGAAGATAATGGTTTGTGAATACTAGTTATCGACTAGCAAGTACAAATACCTTCAATATGTAGTGGCACAATGTGGCTTCAATGCACAGTGAACAACCAAAGTATACATATGTCACTAATCATGACCAAAAGAATTTCACAGTGTGTGTTCAACATTGAAAACGCATAACACGAGTCACAATAGTCAGAGGGGAAAACAATGGGTTGGGAACACTAGTTATCAACTAGCAAGTACAAAGACCTTCAACAAGCAGTGGCACGGTATGGCTAGCATGCACAGTGACCAACCAAAGGATGCATACGTCACTGACTACGACCGAATAAGTCCACTATGTGTGGTCAACATTGACAACTCAAAACACGAGTCACAAATGGTCAGATGGAGAGACAATGGTTAAGAAGCCTACGTATTGACTATAAAGGACAAAAAACATCAATACATAGTGGCACGGTGTGGCTAACATGCACACCAAACAACCAAACTAGATATATGTCACTGATCATGACCAGAGAATTTCAATATGGGTGGTCAACGCTGACCAACCATAACATGAGTCACAAACGGTCAGGAGAGGAAACAATGCTATGGGAATATCGGTTATCAACTACCAAGTACAACGACCTTCAGTCAGTAGTAGCATGGTGTGGCTACTATGCAAAATGACTGACCAAAGTAGGCATATGTACTGCCTTTGACCAAAGAAATATGCTGTGTGTGGTCAACGTTGACAACTCATAATACGAGTCACAAATGGGCAGAGGGGGAAAGAATGGTTTGGGTACACAAACTATAAAAAACCAAGCACAAGGGGCTTCAATACGCTGTGGCATGTTGTGGAGACCATGCACGATGACCAACCAAAGTAAGCATATGTCACTGACCATGACCGAATAATACAAGTCACAAATGGTCAGGGTGGAAGATAGTGGTTTGTGAATACTAGTTATCGACTAACAAGTACAAATACCCTCAATATGTAGTGACACAATGTGGCTTCAATGCACAGTGACCAACCAAAGAATGCACATGTCACGAACCATGACCAACAAATTTCACTTCATGTGGTCAATGTTGAGAACGCATAACACGAGTCACAAATGGTCAGAGGGGAAAACAATGGGTTGGGAACACTAGTTATCAACAAGCAAGTCCAAAGTTCTTCAACATGTAGTGGCACGGTATGGCTAGCGTGCACAATGACCAACCAAAGGATGCATACGTCACTGAATACGACGGAAGAAGTCCACTATGTGTGGTCAACATTGACAACTCATAACACGGGTCAAAAACGGTCAGAGGGAGAGACAATGATATGGGAAGCCTGTGTTTCGACCAGAAAGGACAAATAACTTCAATACGTAGTGGCACGGTGTTCCTAATATGCACACCAAACAACTAAACTAGGCATATGTCACTAACCATGACCAGAGAATTTCAACATGGGTGGTCAACGTTGACCAACAATAACATGCGTCACAAACGGTCAGGAGAGGAAACAATGCTATGCGAATATTGGTTCTCAACTACCAAGTACAACGACCTTCATTCAGTAGTACCACGGTGTGGCTACCATGCACAATGACATACCAAAGTAGGCATATGTACTGCATTTGAACAAAGAAATCCACTGTGTGTGGTCAACGTTGACAACTCATAATACGAGTCACAAATGGTCAGAGGGGGGAAGAATGGTTTGGGAACACCAAGTATCAGATAGCAAGCACAAGGGGCTTCAATACGCTGTTGCCCGTTGTGGAGACCATGCACGTTGACCAACCAAAGTAGGCATATGTCACTGACCATGACCAAATAATGTCACTAAGTGTGGTAAACTTTGACACCTCAAAACACGAGTCACAAATGGGCAAGGTGGACGGTAATGGTTTGTGAGTACTAGTTATCGACTAGCAAGTACAAATACCTTCATTATGTAGTGGCACAATGTGGCTTCAATGCACAGTGACGGACCAGAGTATGCATATGTCACGAAACATGACCAACAAATTTCACTTCATGTGGTCAACGTTGAAAACGCATAACACGAGTGACAAATGGTCTGAGGGGATTACAATGGGTTGGGAACACTAGTTATCAAATAGCAAGTCCAAAGACCTTCAACAGGTAGTGGCATGGTATGGCAAGCGTGCACAATGACCAACCAAAGGATGCATACGTCACTGAATACGACTGAAGAAGTCCACTATGTGTGGTCAACATTGACAACTCATAACACGAGTCATAAATGGCCAGAGGGAGAGACAATGGTTTGAAAAGCCTATGTATTGACTAGAAAGGACAAAGAACTTCAATACGTAGTGGCACGGTGTGGCTAATATGCACACCAAATAACCAGACTAGGAATATGTGACATGATGTCCAGAGAATTTCAATATGGGTGGTCAACGTTGACCAACCATAACACGAGTCACAAATGGTCAGGAGAGGAAACTATGCCATGGGAATATCGGTTCTCAACTGCCAAGTGCAACGACCTTCAGTCAGTAGTAGCACGGTGTGGCTACCATGCACAATGACCGACCAAAGTAGGCGTATGTACTGCCTTTGACCAAAGAAATCCGCTTTGTGTAGTCAACGCTGGCAACTCATAATACGAGTCACAAATGGTCAGGGGGGGAAACAATGGTTTGGGAATACCAAGTATCACA
>SZWC01000291.1:270786-289813 GCA_023375785.1 Penium margaritaceum | reverse complement strand
GTTGTGGCACGGTGTGGAGACCATGCACGATGACCAACCAAAGTAGGCATATGTCACTGACCATGACCAAATAATGTCACTAAGTGTGGTAAACTTTGACAACTCATAATACGGGTCACAAATGGTCAGGGTGGAAGGTATTGTTATGTGAATACTAGTCATCGACTAGCAAGTACAAATACCTTCAATATGTAGTGGCACAATGTGGCTTCAATGCACAGTGACCAACCAAAGTATGCATATGTCACAAACCATGACCAAAAGAATTTCACAGTGTATGCTCAACGTTGAAAACACATAACATGAGTCACAAATGGTCAGAGGGGAAAACAATGGTTGGGAGCACTCGTTATCAACTAGCAAGTACAAAGAACTTCAACAAGCAGTGGCACGGTATGGCTAGCGTGCACAGTGACCAACCAAAGGATGCATACGTCAGTGACTACGACCGAATATGTCCACTATGTATGGTCAACATTGACAACTCATAACACGAGTCACAAATGGTCAGAGGGAGAGACAATGGTTAAGAAGCTTATGCATTGACTAGAAAGGACAAAGAACTTCAATACGTAGTGGCACGGTGTGCCTAATGTGCACACCAAACAACCAAACTCGGCATATGTCACTGATCATGACCAGAGAATTTTAATATGGGTGGTCAACATTGACCAACCATAACACGAGTCACAAATGGTCAGGAGAGGAAACAATGCTATGGGAATATCGGTTCTCAACTACCAAGTACAATGACCTTCACCCAGTAGTAGCATGGTGTGGCTACCATGCACAATGACCGACCGAAGTAGGTATATGTACTGCCTTTGACCAAAGAAATCTACTGTGTGTGGTCAACGTTGACAGCTCGTGTACGAGTCACAAATGGTCAGAGGGGGAAACAATGGTTTGGGAACATTAAGTATCTAATAGCAAGCACAAGGGGCTCCAATACGCTGTGGCACGGTGAGGGGACCATGCACGATGACCAACCAAAGTAGGCATATGTCACTGACCATGGCCAAATAATGTCACTAAGTGTGGTAAACTTTGACAACTCATAACACGAGTCACAAATGGTCAGAGTGGAAGGTTTTGTTTTGTGAATACTAGTCATCGACTAGCAAGTACAAATACCTTCAATATGTAGTGGCACAATGTGGCTTCAATGCACAGTGACCAACCAAAGTATGCGTATGTCACAAACCATGACCAAAAGAATTTCACAGTGTGCTCAACGTTGAAAACACATAACATGAGTCACAAATGGTCAGAGGGGAAAACAATGGTTGGGAGCACTAGTTATCAACTAGCAAGTACAAAGACCTTCAACAAGCAGTGGTACGATATGGCTAGCGTGCACAGTGACGAACCAAATGATGCATACGTCACTGACTACGACCGAATAAGTCCACTATATGTGTTCAACATTGACAACTCATAACACCAGTCACAAATGGTCAGAGGGATAGACAATGGTTTGGGAAGCCCATGTATTGACTAGAAAGGACAGAGAACTTCAATACATAGTGGCACAATGTGGCTAATATGCACACCAAACAACCAAACTAGGCACATGTCAATTATCATGACCAAAGAATTTCAATATGGGTGGTCGGCGTTGACCAACCATAACACGAGTCACAAACGTTCAGGAGAGGAAACAATGCTATGGGAATATCGGTTTTAAACTACCAAGTACAACGACCTTCAGTCAGTAGTAGCACGGTGTGGCTACCATGCACAGTGACTGACCAAAGTAGGCATATGTACTGCCTTAGACCAAAGAAATCCGCTTTGTGTGGTCAACGCTGGCAACTCATAATACGAGTCACAAATGGTCAGAGGGGGAAACAATGGTTTGGGAATACCAAGTATCACATAGCAAGCACAAGGGGCTTCAATAAGTTGTGGCACGGTGTGAAGACCATGCACGATGACAAACCAAAGTATGCATATGTCACTGACCATGACCAAATAATGTCACTAAGTGTGGTAAACTTTGACAACTCATAACACTGGTCACAAATGGTCGGGGTGGAAGGTAATGGTTTGTGATTACTAGTTATCAACAAGCAAGTACAAATACCTTCAATATGTAGTGGCACAATGTGGCTTCAATGCACAGTGACCAACCAAAGGATGCATACGTCACTAACTACGACTGAATATGTCCACTATGTGTGGTCAACATTGACAACTCATAACACGAGTCACAAATGGTCAGAGGGAGAGACAATGGTTTAAGAAGCCTATGTATTGACTAGAAAGGACAAAGAACTTCAATACGTTGTGGCACGGTGTGGCTAATATGCACACCAAACGACCAAACTAGGCATATGTCACTGATCATGACCAGAGAATTTCAATATGGGTGGTCAACGTTGACCAACCATAACACGAGTCACAAACGGCCAGGATAGGAAACAATGCTATGGGAATATTGGCTCTCAACAACCAAGTACAACGACCTTCAGTCAGTAGTAGCATGGAGTGGCTACCATGCAAAATGACCGACCAAAGTAGGCATATGTAATGTCTTTGACCAAAGAAACATGCTGTGTGTGGTCAACGTTGACAACTCATATACGAGTCATAGGTGGTTATAGGGAGAAACAATGGTTTGGGAACACCAAGTATCAAATAGAAAGCACAATGGGCTGCAATACGCTGTGGCACGGTGAGGAGAACATGCACGATGACCAACCAAAGTAGGCATATGTCACTGACCATGACAAAATAATGTCACTAAGTGTGGTAAACTTTGACAATTCATAACACGAGTCACAAATCGTCAGGGTGGAAGATAATGGTTTGTGAATACTAGTTATTGACTAGCAAGTACAGATACCTTCAATATGTAGTGGCACAGTGTGGCTTCAATGCACAGTGACCAACCAAAGTATGCGTATGTCACTAACCATGACCAACAAATTTCACTTCATGTGGTCAACATTGAAAACGCATAACACAAGTCACAAATGGTCAGAGGGGAAAACAATGGGTTGGGAACACTAGCTTTCAACTAGCATGTACAAAGACCTTCAACAAGCAGTGGCACGGTATGGCTAGAGTGCACAGTGACCAACCAAAGGATGCATACGTCACTGACTACGACCGAATAAGTCCACTATGTGTGTTCAAAATTGACAACTCATAACACGAGTCACAAATGGTCAGAGGGAGACACAATGGTTTGGGAAGCCTATGTATTGACTAGAAAGGACATAGAACTTCAATACATAGTGGAACGGTGTGGATAATATGCACACCAAACAGCCAAACTAGGCATATGTCACTGGTCATGACCAGAGAATTTCAATATGGGTGGTCAACGTTGACCAACCATAACACGAGTCACAAACGGTCAGGAGAGGAAACAATGCTATGGGAATATCGGATCTCAACTACCAAGTACAACGACCATCAGTCTGTAGTAGCACGGTGTGGCTACCATGCACAATGACCGACCAATGTAGGCATGTGTACTACCTTTGACCAAAGAATTCCGCTATGTGTGGTCAACGTTGACAACTCATAATACGAGTCACAAATGGTCAGTGGGGGAGACAATGGTTTGGGAATACCAAGTATCACATAGCAAGCACACAGGGCTGCAATACGCTGTGGCATGGTGAGGAGATCATGCACGATGACCAACCAAAGTAGGCATATGTCACTGACCATGACAAAATAATGTCACCAAGTGTGGTAAACTTTGACAACTCATAACACGAGTCACAAATGGGCAGGGTGGAAGATAATGGTTTGTGAATACTAGTTATCGACTAGCAAGTACAAAATACCTTCAATATGTAGTGGCACAATGAGGCTTCAATGCACAGTGACCAACCAAAGTATGCATATGTCACTAACCATGACCAACAAATTCCACTTCATGTGGTCAACGTTGAAAACGCATAACACGAGTCACAAATGGTCAGAGGGGGAAAACAATGGGTTGGTAACACTAGTTATCAACTAGCAAGTACAAAGACCTTCAACAAGCAGTGGCACGGTATGGCTAGCGTACACAGTGACCAACCAAAGGATGCATACGTCACTGACTGCGACCAAATAAGTCCACTATGTGTGGTCAACATTGACAACTCATAACACGAGTCACAAATGGTCAGAGGGAGAGACAATGGTCTGGGAAGCCTATGTATTGACTATATTTGACAAAGAACTTCAATACATAGTGGCACGGTGGGGCTAATATGCACATCAAACAACCAAACTAGGCATATGTCACTGATCATGACCAGAGAATTTCAATATGGGTGGTCAACGTTGACCAACCATAACACGAGTCACAAACAGTCAGGAGAGGAAACAATGCTTTGGGAATATCGGTTCTCAACTACCAAGAACAACGACCTTGAGTCAGTAGTAGCACGGTGTGGCTACCATGCATAATGACTGACCAAAGTAGGCATATGTACTGCCTTTGACCAAAGAAATCCGCGGTGTGTGGTCAATGCTGACAACTCATAATACGAGTCACAAATGGTCAGAGAGGGGAACAGTGGTTTGGGAACACCAAGTATCACATAGCAAGCACAAGGGGCTTCAATCCGTTGTGGCACCGTGTGGAGACCATGTATGATGACCAACCAAAGTAGGCATATGTCACTGACAATGACCAAATAATGTCACTAAGTGTGGTAAACTTTGACAACTCATAACACGGGTCACAAATGGTCAGGGTGGAAGGTATTGTTTTGTGAATTCTAGTCATCGACTAGCAAGTACAAATACCTTCAATATGTAGTGGCACAATGTGGCTTCAATTTACAGTGACCAACCAAAGTATGCATATGTCACAAACCATGACCAAAAGAATTTCACAGTGTATGCTCAACGTTGAAAACACATAACATGAGTCACAAATGGTCAGATGGGAAAACAATGGTTGGGAGCACTAGTTATCAACTAGCAAGTACAAAGACTTTCAACAAGCAGTGGCACGGTATGGCTAGCGTGCACAGTGACCAACCAAAGGATGCATACTTCAGTGACTACGACCGAATAAGTCCACTATGTGTGGTCAACATTGACAACTCATAACACGAGTCACAAATAATCAGAGGGAGAGACAATGGTTAAGAAGCCTATGCATTGACTAGAAAGGACAAAGAACTTCAATACGTAGTGGCACGGTGTGGCTAATATGCACACCAAACAACCAAACTAGGCATATGTCACTGATCATGACGAGAGAATTTTAATATGGGTGGTCAACGTTGACCAACCATAACACAAGTCACAAATGGTCAGGAGAGGAAACAATGCTATGGGAATATCGGTTCTCAACTACCAAGTACAATGACCTTCACCCAGTAGTAGCATGGTGTGGCTACCATGCACAATGACCGACCAAAGTAGGTATATGTACTGCCTTTTACCAAAGAAATGTACTGTGTGTGGTCAAAGTTGACAGCTCATGTACGAGTCACAAATGGTCAGAGGGGGAAACAATGGTTTGGGAACATTAAGTATCTAATAGCAAGGACAAGGGGCTCCAATACGCTGTGGCACGGTGAGGATACCATGCACGATGACCAACCAAAGTAGGCATATGTCACTGAACATGGCCAAATAATGTCACTAAGTGTGGTAAACTTTGAGAACTCATAACACGTGTCCCAAATTGTCAGGGTGGAAGGTATTGTTTTGTGAATACTAGTCATCGACTAGCAAGTACAAATACCTTCAATATGTAGTGGCACAATGTGGCTTCAATGCACAGTGACCAACCAAACTATGTGTATGTCACAAACCATGACCAAAAGAATTTCACAGTGTGTGCTCAATGTTGAAAACACATAACATGAGTCACAAATGGTCAGAGGGGAAAACAATGGTTGGGAGAACTAGTTATCAACTAGCAAGTACAAAGACCTTCAAAAAGTAGTGGCACGGTATGGCTAGCTTGCACATTGACCAACCAAAGGATGCATACGTCACTGAGTACGACCGAATAAGTCCACTATGTGTGTTTAACATTGACAAATCATAACACGAGTCACAAATGGTTAGAGGGAGAGACAATGGTTTGGGAAGCCTATGTATTGACTAGAAAGGACAAATAACTTCAATATGTAGTGGCACAATGTGGCTTCAATGCACATTGACCAACCAAAGGATGCATACGTCACTGAGTACGACCGAATAAGTCCACTATGTGTGTTTAACATTGACAAATCATAACACGAGTCACAAATGGTTAGAGGGAGAGACAATGGTTTGGGAAGCCCATGTATTGACTATAACGGACAGAGAACTTCAATACATAGTGGCACGGTGTGGCTAATATGCACACCAAACAACCAAACTAAGAATATGTCACTGATCATGACCAGAGAATTTCAATAAGGGTGGCCAGCGTTGACCAACCATAACACGAGTCACAAACGGTCAGGAGAGGAAACAATGCTATGGGAATATCGGTTCTAAACTACCAAGTACAACGACCTTCAGTCTGTAGTAGCACGGTGTGGCTACCATGCACAGTGACTGACCAAAATAGGCATATGTACCACCTTAGACCAAAGAAATCCGCTTTGTGTGGTCAACGCTGGCAACTCATAATACGAGTCCCAAATGGTCAGAGGGGGAAACAATGGTTTGGGAATACCAAGTATCACATAGCAAGCACAAGGGGCTTCAATACGCCGTAGCACGGTGTGGAGACCATGCACGATGACCAACCAAAGTATGCATATGTCACTGACCATGACCAAATAATGTCACTAAGTGTGGTGAACTTTGATAACTCATAACACGGGTCACAAATGGTCGGGGTGGAAGGTAATGGTTTGTGATTACTAGTTATCAACAAGCAAGTACAAATACCTTCAATATGTAGTGGCACAATGTGTCTTCAATGCACGGTGACCAACCAAAGTATGCATATGTCACTAACCATGACCAAAATTATTTCACAGTGCATGGTCAACGTTGAAAACGCATAACACGAGTCACAAATGGTCAGAGGGGAAAACAATGGGTTGGGAACACTAGTTATCAACTAGCAAGTACAAATACCTTCAACAAGCAGTGGCACGATATGGCTAGCGTGCATAGTGACCAACCAAAGGATGCATACGTCACTGACTACGACTGAATATGTCCACTATGTGTGGTCAACATTGACAACTCATAACACGAGTCACAAATGGTCAGAGGGAGAGACAATGGTTTAAGAAGCCTATGTATTGACTAGAAAGGACAAATAACTTCAATATGTAGTGGCACGGTGTGGCTAATATGCACACCAAACAACCAAACTAGGCATATGTCACTGATCATGACCAGAGAATTTCAATATGGGTGGTCAACGTTGACCAACCATAACACGAGTCACAAACGGCCAGGATAGGAAACAATGCTATGGGAATATCGGCTCTCAACTACCAAGTTCAATGACCTTCAGTCAGTAGTAGCATGGAGTGGCTACCATGCACAATGACCGACAAAAGTAGGCATATGTAATGCCTTTGACCAAAAAAATCTGCTGTGTGTGGTCAACGTTGACAACTCATATACGAGTCACAAGTGGTTAGAGGGAGAAACAATGGTTTGGGAACACCAAGTATCAAGTAGAAAGCAAAATGGGCTGCAATACGCCGTGGCACGGTGAGGAGAACATGCACGATGACCAACCAAAGTAGGCATATGTCACTGACCATGACAAAATAATGTCACTAAGTGTGGTAAACTTTGACAATTCATCACACGAGTCACAAATCGTCAGGGTGGAAGATAATGGTTTGTGAATACTAGTTATTGACTAGCAAGTAAAGATACCTTCAATAAGTAGTGGCACAATGTGGCTTCAATGCACAGTGACCAACCAAAGTATGCGTATGTCACTAACCATGACCAACAAATTTCACTTCATGTGGTCAACATTGAAAACGCATAACACAAGTCACAAATGGTCAGACGGGAAAACAATGGGTTGGTAACACTAGCTATCAACTAGCATGTACAAAGACCTTCAACAAGCAGTGGCACGGTATGGCTAGAGTGCACAGTGACCAACCAAAGGATGCATACGTCACTCACTACGACCGAATAAGTCCACTATGTGTGTTCAAAATTGACAACTCATAACACGAGTCACAAATGGTCAGAGGGAGACACAATGGTTTGGGAAGCCCATGTATTGACTAGAAAGGACATAGAACTTCAATACATAGTGGCACGGTGTGGCTAATATGCACACCAAACAGCCAAACTAGGCATATGTCACTGATCATGACCAGAGAATTTCAATATGGGTGGTCAACGTTGACCAACCATAACACGAGTCACAAACGGTGAGGAGAGGAAACAATGCTATAGGAATATCGGTTCTCAACTACCAAGTACAACGACCTTCAGTCAGTAGTAGCACGGTGTGGCTACCATGCACAATGACCGACCAAAGTAGGCATATGTAATGCCTTAGACCAAAGAAATCCGCTTTGTGTGGTCAACGCTGGCAACTCATAATACGAGTCACAAATGGTCAGAGGGGGAAACAATGGTTTGGGAATACCAAGTATCACATAGCAAGCACAAGGGGCTTTAATAAGTTGTGGCACGGTGTGGAGACCATGCACGATGACCAACCAAAGTATGCATATGTCACTGACCATGACCAAATAATGTCACTATGTGTGGTAAACGTTGACAACTCATAACACGGGTCACAAATGGTCAAGGTGGAAGGTAATGGGTTGTAATTACTAGTTATTGACTAGCAAGTACAAATACCTTCAATATGTAGTGGCACAATGTGGCTTCAATGCACAGTGACCAACCAAAGTATGCATATGTCACAAAACATGACCAAAATAATTTCACAGTGTGTGGTCAACGTTGAAAACGCATAACATGAGTCACAAATAGTCAGAGAGGAAAACAATGGTTTGGGAATACTAGTTATCAAGTAGCAAGTACAAAGACCTTCAACAAGCAGAGGCACGGTATGGCTGGTGTGCACAGTGACCAACCAAAGGATGCATACGTCACTGTCTGAGACCGGATAAGTCCACTGTGTGTGGTCAACATTGACAACTCGTAACGCGAGTCACAAATGGTCAGAGGGAGAGAGAATGTTTTAAAAAGCCCATGTATTGACTAGAAAGGACAAAGAACTTCAATACACAGTGGCACGGTGTGGCTAATATGCACACCAAACAACCAGATTAGGCATATGTCAGATGATGTGCAGAGAATTTCAATATGGGTGGTCATTGTTGACCAACCATAACACGAGTCACAAATGGTCTGGAGATGAAACATTGCTATGGAAATATGGGTTCTCAACTACCAAGTACAACGACCTTAAGTCAGTAGTAGCACGGTGTGGCTACCATGCACAATGACTGACCAAAGTAGGCATATGTACTGCCTTTGACCAAAGAAATCCGTTGTGTGTGGTCAACGTTGACAACTCATAATACGAGTCACAAATGCTCAGAGGGGGAAAGAATGGTCTGGGAACACCAAGTATCAAATAGCAAGCACAAGGGGCTTCAATACGTTGTGGCATGGTGTGGAGACCATGCACGATGACCAACCAAAGTAGGCATATGTCACTGTCCATGACCAAATACTGTCACTAATTGTGGTAAACTTTGACAACTCATCACACGAGTCACAAATCGTCAGGGTGGAAGATTATGGTTTGTGAATACTAGTTATCGACTAGCAAGTACAAATACCTTCCATATGTAGTGGCACAATGTGGCTTCAATGCACAGTGACAAACCAAAATATGCATATGTCACTAACCATGACCAACAAAAATCACTTCATGTGGTCATCGTTGAAAACGCATAACACGAGTCACAACTGGTCAGAGGGGAAAACAATGGCTTGGGAACACTAGTTATCAACTAGCAAGTCCAAAGACCTTCAACAAGTAGTGGCACGGTATGGCTAGCGTGCACAATGACCAACCAAAGGATGCATACGTCACTGAATACGACCGAAGAAGTCCACTATGTATGGTCAACATTGACAACTCATAACACGAGTCACAAATGGTCAGAGGGATAGATAATGGTTTTGGGAAGCCTATGTATCGACTAGAAAGGACAAAGAACTTCAATACGTAGTGGCACGGTGTGGCTAATATGCACACCAAACAACCAAACAAGGCATATGTCACTGGTCATGACCATAGAATTTCAATATGGGTGGTCAGCGTTGACCAACCATAACACGAGTCACAAACGGTCAGGAGAGGAAACAATGCTATGCGAATATTGGTTCTCAACTACCAAGTACAACGAACTTCAGTCAGTAGTAGCACGGTGTGGCTACCATGCACAATGACCGACCAAAGTAAGCATATGTACTGCATTTGACCAAAGAAATCCGCTGTGTGTGGTCAACGTTGACAACTCATAACACGAGTCACAAATGGTCAGAGGGGGAAACAATGGGTACAAATGCCTTCAATGTGCAGTGGCACAATGTGGCTTCCATGCACAGTGACCAACCAAAGTATGCATATATCACGAACCATGACCAACCAATTTCACTGAATGTGATCAACGTTGAAAACGCATAACACGAGTCACAAATGGTCAGAGGGGAAAACAATGGTTTGGGAACACTAGTTATCAACCAGCAAGTACAATGACCTTCAACAACCAGTGGCACGGTATGGCTAGCGTGCACAGTGACCAAACGAAGGATGCATACGTAACTGACTACGACCGAATAAGTCCACTATGTGTGGTCAACATTGACAACTCGTAACACGAGTCACAAATGGTCAGAGGGAGAGACAATGGATTAAGAAGCCTATGTATTGACTATAACGGACAAAGAACTTCAATACGCAGTGGCACGGTGTGGCTAATATGCACACCAAACAACCAGACTAGGCACATGTCAGATGATGTCCAGAGAATTTCAATGTGGGTGGTCAACGTTGACCAACCATAACACGAGTTGAAAACGGTCAGGAGATGAAACAATGCTATGGAAATATTGGTTCGCAACTACCAAGTACAACGACCTTCAGTCAGTAGTAGCACGGTGTGGCTACCATGCACAATGACCGACCAAAGTAGGCATATGTACTGCCTTTGACCAAAGAAATCCGTTGTGTGTGGTCAACGTTGACAACTCATAATACGAGTCACAAATGGTCAGAGGGGGAAAGAATGGTATGGGAACACCAAATACCTTTAATATGTAGTGGCACAATGTGGCTTCAATGCACAGTGACCAACCAAAGTATGCATATGTAACTAACCATGACCAAAAGAATTTCACACTGTGTGGTCAACGTTGAAAACGCATAACATGAGTCACAAATGGTCAGAGTGGAAAACAATGGGTTGGGAACACTAGTTATCAACTAGCAAGTACAAAGACCTTCAACAAGCAGTGGCACGGTATGGCTAGCGTGCACAGTGACCAACCAAAGGATGCATACGTCACTGACTACGACCGAAAAAATCCACTATGTGTGGTTAACATTGACAACTCATATCACGAGTCACAAATGGTCTGAGGGAAAGACAATGGTTTGGGAAGCCTTTGTATTGACTAGAAAGGACAAAGAACTTCAATACATAGTGGCACGGTGGGGCTAATATGCACACCAAACAACCAAACTAGGCATATGTCACGGATCATGACCAGAGAATTTCAATATGGGTGGTAAACGTTGACCAACCATAACATGAGTCACAAAAGGTCAGGAGAGGAAACAATGCTATGGGAATATCGTTTCTCAACTACCAAGTACAACGACCTTCAGTCAGTAGTAGCACGGTGTGGCTACCATGCACAATGACCGACCAAAGTAGGCATATGTACTGCCTTTGACAAAAGAAATCCGCTTTGTGTGGTCAACACTGGCGACTCATAATACGAGTCACAAATGGTCTGAGGGGGAAACAATGGTTTGGGAATACCAAGTATCACATAGCAAGCACAAGAGGCTTCAATACGTTGTGGCACGGTGTGGAAACCATGCACGATGACCAACCAAAGTAGGCATATGTCACTGACCATGACCAAATAATGTCACTAAGTGTGGTAAACTTTGACGACTCATAACACGGGTCACAAATGGTCAGGGTGGAAGGTAATGGTTTGTGATTACTAGTTATCGACTAGCGAGTACAAATACCTTCAATATGTAGTGGCACAATGTGGCTTCAATGCACAGTGACCATCCAAAGTATGCATATGTCACAAACCATGACTAAAAGAATTTCACACTGTGTGGTCAACGTTGAAAACGCATAACATGAGTCACAAATGGTCAGATGGGAAAACAATGGTTTGGGAACACTAGTTATCAACTAGCAAGTACAAAGACCTTCAACAAGCAGTGGCACGGTATGTCTAGCGTGCACAGTGACTAACCAAAGGATGCATACGTCACTGACTGAGACTGAATAAGTCCACTATGTGTGGTCAACATTGATAACTTGTAACACGAGTCACAAATGGTCAGAGGGAGAGACAATGGTTTAAGAAGCCTATGTATTTACTAGAAAGAACAAAGAACTTCAATACGCAGTGGCACGGTGTGGCTAATATGCACACCAAACAACCAGACTAGGCATATTACGGATGATGTCCAGAGAATTTCAATATGGGTGGTCAACGTGGACCAACCATAACACAAGTCACAAACGGTCAGGAGATGAAACAATGCTATGGAAATATCGGTTTTCAACTACCAAGTACAACGACCTTCAGTCAGTAGTATCACGGTGTGGCTACCATGCACAATGACCGACCAAAGTAGGCATATGTACTGCCTTTGACCAAAGAAATCCGTTGTGTGTGGTCAACGTTGACAACTCATAATACGAGTCACAAATGGTCTGAGGGGGAAAGAATGGTCTAGGAGCACCAAGTATCAAATAGCAAGCACAAGGGGCTTCAATACGTTGCGGCACGGTGTGGAGACCATGCACGATGACCAACCAAAGTAGGCATATGTCATTGACCATGACCAAATACTGTCACTAAGTGTGGTACACTTAGACAACTCATAACACGAGTCACAAATGGTCAGGGTAGAAGATAATGGATTGTGAATACTAGTTATCGACTAGCAAGTACAAATACCTTCAATATGTAGTGGCACAATGTGGCTTCAATGCATAGTGACCAAACAAAGTTTGTATATGTCACTAACCATGACCAACAAACTTCACGTCATGTGGTCAACGTTGAAAACGCATAACACGAGTCACAAATGGTCAGAGGGGAAAAAATGGGTTGAGAACACTAGTTATCAACTAGCAAGTACAAAGACCTTCAACAAGCAGGGGCACGCTATGGCTAGCGTGCACAGTGACCAACCAAATGATGCATACGTCACTGACTACGACCGAATATGTCCACGATGTGTGGTCAACATTGACAACTCATAACACGAGTCACAAATGGTCAGAGGGAGAGACGATGGTTTAAGAAGCCTATGTATTGACTATAAATGACAAAGAACTTCAATACGTAGTGGCATGGTGTGGCTAATATGCACACCAAACAACCAGACTAGGCATATGTCAGATGATGTCGAGAGAATTTCAATATGGGTGGTCAACGTTGACCAACCATAACACGAGTCACAAACAGTGAGGAGATGAAACAATGCTATGGAAATATCGGTTCTCAAATACCAAGTACAACGACCTTTAGTCAGTAGTAGCACGGTGTGGCTACCATGCACAATGACCGACCAAAGTAGGCATATGTACTGCCTTTGACCAAAGAAATCCGCTGTGTGTGGTCAACGTTGACAACTCATAATATAAGTCAGAAATGGTCAGAGGGGGAAAGAATGGTTTGGGCACACCACGTATCACATAGCAAGCACAAGGGGCTTCAATACGTTGTGGCACAGTGTGGAGACCATGCACGATGACCAACCAAAGTAGGCATATGTCACTGACCATGACCAAATACTGTCACTAAGTGTGGTAAACTTTGACAACTCATAACACGAGTCACAAATGGTCAGGGTGGAAGAGAATGGTTTGTGAATACTATATATCAACTCGATAACAAATACCTTCAATATGTAGTGGCACAATGTGGCTTCAATGCACAGTGACAGATCAAAGTATGCATATGTCACTAACCATGACCAAAGAATTTCACAGCGTGTGGTCAACGTTGAAAACACATAACATGAGTCACAAAGGGTCAGAGGGGAAAACAATGGGTTGGGAACACTAGCTATCAACTAGCAAGTACAAAGACCTTGAACAAGCAGTCGCACGGTATGGCTAGCGTGCACGATGACCAACCAAAGGATGCATACGTCACTGACTACGACCGAATAAATCCACTATGTGTGTTCAACATTGACAACTCATAACACGAGTCACAAATGGTCAGAGGGACAGACAATGGTTTGGGAAGCCTATGTATTGACTAGAAAGGACAAAGGTCTTCAATACATAGTGGCACGGTGTGGCTAATATGCACACCAAACAGCCTATCTAGGCATATGTCACTGATCATGACCAGAGAATTTCAATATGGGTGGTCAACGTTGACCAACCATAACACGAGTCACGAACGGTCAGGAGAGGAAACAATGCTATGGGAATATCTGTTCTCAACTACCAAGTACAACGATCTTCATTCAGTAGTAGCACGGTGTGGTTACCATGCACAATGACTGACCAAAGTAGGCATATGTACTGCCTTTGACCAAAGAAATCCGCTTTGTGTGGTCAACGCTGGCAATTCATAATACGAGTCACAAATGGTCAGATGGGGAAAAAATGGTTTGGGAATACCAAGTATCACATAGCAAGCACAAGGGGCTTCAATAAGTTGTGGCACGGTGTGGAGACCATGCACGATGACCAACCAAAGTAGGCATATGTCACTGACCATGACCAAATAATGTCACTAAGTGTGGTAAACTTTGACAACTCATAACACGGGTCACAAATGGTCAGGGTGGAAGGTAATGGTTTGTGATTACTAGTTATCGACTAGCAAGTACAAATACCTTCAATATGTAGTGGCACAATGTAGCTTCAATGGACAGTGACCAACCAAAGTATGCATATGTCACAAACCATGACCAAAAGAATTTCACAGTGTGTGGTCAACGTTGAAAACACATAACATGAGTCACAAATGGTCAGAGGGGAAAACAATGGGTTGGGAACACTAGCTATCAACTAGCAAGTACAAAGACCTTCAACAAGCAGTGGCACGGTATGGCTAGCGTGCACAGTGACCAACCAAAGTAGGCATATGTCACTGATCATGACCAGAGAATTTCAATATGGGTGGTCAACGTTGACCAACCATAACACGAGTCACAAACGGTCAGGAGAGGAAACAATGCTATGCGAATATCTGTTCTAAACTACCAAGTAAAACGACCTTCATTCAGTAGTAGCACGGTGTGGCTACCATGCACAATGACCGACCAAAGTAGGCATATGTACTACCTCTGACCAAAGAAATCCGCTTTGTGTGGTCAACGCTGGCAACTCATAATACGAGTCACAAATGGTCAGAGGGGGAAAAAATGGTTTGGGAATACCAAGTATCACATAGCAAGCACAAGGGGTTTCAATAAGTTGTGGCACGGTGTGGAGACCATGCACGATGACCAACCAAAGTAGGCATATGTCACCGACCATGACCAAACAATGTCACTAAGTGTGGTAAACTTTGACAACTCATAACACGGGTCAAAAATGGTGAGGGTGGAAGGTAATGGTTTGTGATTACTAGTTATCGACTAGCAAGTACAAATACCTTCAATATGTAGTGGCACAATGTAGCTTCAATGCACAGCGACCAACCAAAGTATGCATATGTCACAAACCATGACCAAAAGAATTTAACAGTGTGTGGTCAACGTTGAAAACGCATAACATGAGTCACAAATCGTCAGAGGGGAAAACAATGGGTTGGGAACACTAGTTATCAACTAGCAAGTACAGACACCTTCAACAAGCAGTGGCACGGTATGGCTAGCGTGCACAGTGACCAACCAAAGGATGCATACGTCACCGACTGCGACCGAATAAGTCCACTATGTGTGGTCAGCATTGACAACTCGTAACACGAGTCACAAATGGTCAGAGGGAGAGACAATGGTTTAAGAAGCCTAAGTATTGACTAGAACGGACAAAGAACTTCAATATGCAGTTGCACGGTGTGGCTAATATGCGCACCAAACAACCAGACTAGGCACATGTCAGATGATGTCCAGAGAATTTCAATATGGGTGGTCAACGTTGACCAACCATAACACGAGTTGAAAACGGTCAGGAGATGAAATACTGCTATGGAAATATTGGTTTGCAATTACCAAGTACAACGACCTTCAGTCAGTAGTAGGACGGTGTGGCTACCATGCACAATGACCGACCAAAGTAGGCATATGTACTGCCTTTGACCAAAGAAAACCGCTTTGTGTGGTCAATGTTGACAGCTCAGAATATGAGTCACAAATGGTCAGAGGGGGAAAGAATGGTCCGGGAACACCAAGTATCAAATAGCAAGCACAAGGGGCTTCAATACGTCGTGGCACGGTGTTGAGACCATGCACGATGACCAACCAAAGTAGGCATATGTCACTGACCATGACCAAATACTGTCACTAAGTGTGGTAAACGTTGGCAACTCATAACGTGAGTCACAAATGGTCAGAGGGGAAAACAATGGGTTGGGAACACTAGTTATCAACTAGCAAGTACAAAGACCTTCAACAAGAAGTGGCACGGTATGGCTAGCCTGCACAGTGACCAACCAAAGGATGCATACGTCACTGACTACGACCGAATAAGTCCGCTATGTGTGGTAAACATTGACAACTCATAACACGAGTCACAAATTATCAGTGGGAGAGACAATGGTTTGGGAAGCCTATGTATTGACTAGAACGGACAAAGAACTTCAATACGTAGTGGCACTGTGTGGCTAATATGCACACCAAACAACGAAACTAGGCATATGTCACTGATCATGACAAGAGAATTTCAATATGGGTGGTCAACGTTGACCAACCATAACACGAGTCACAAACGGTCAGAATAGGAAACAATACTATGGTAATATCGGTTCTCAACCACCAAGTACAACGACTTTCAGTCAGTAGTAGCAAGGTGTGGCTACCATGCACAATGACCGACCAAAGTAGGCATATGTACTGCCTTTGACCAAAGAAATCCGATGTGTGTGGTCAACACTGACAGCTCATAATACGAGTCACAAGTGGTCAGAGGAGGGAAAAAATGGTTTGGGAACACCAAGTATAAAATAGCAAGCACAAGGAGCTTCAATACGCTGTGGCACGGTGTGGAGACCATGCACAATGACCAACCAAAGTAGGCATATGTCACTGATAATGACCAAATAATGTCACTAAGGGTGGTAAACTTTGACAACTCATAACACGGGTCACAAATGGTCAGGGTGGAAGAGAATTGTTTGTGAATACTAGTTATCGACTAGCCAGTACATATACCTTCAATATGTAGTGGCACAATGTGGCTTCAATGCACAGTGACCAACCAAAGTATGCATATGTCACAACCCATGACCAAAAGAATTTCACAGTGTGTGGTCAACGTTGAAAACGCATAACATGAGTCACAAATGGTCAGAGGGGAAAACAATGGTTTGGGAGCACTAGTTATCAACTAGCAAGTACAAAGACCTTCAACAAGCAGTGGCACGGTATGGCTAGCGTGTATAGTGACCAACCAAAGGATGCATACGTCACAGACTACGACCGAATAAGTCCACTATGTGTGGTCAACATTGACAGCTCGTAACAAGAGTAACAAATGGTCAGCGGGAGAGACAATGGTTTAAGAAGCCTATGTATTGACTAGAAAGGACAAAGAACTTCAATACGTAGTGGCACGATGTAGCCACTATGCACACCAAACAACCAGACTAGGCATATCTCAGATGAAGTCCAGAGAATTTCAGCATGGGTGGTCAACGTTGACCAACAATAACACGAGCCAAAAACGGCCAGGAGAGGAAACAATGCTATGGGAATATCAGTTCTCAACTACCAAGTACAACAACCTTCAGTCAGTAGTAGCATGGTGAGGCTACCATGCACACTGACCGACCAAAGTAGGCATATGTACTGCCTTTGACCAAAGAAATCTGCTGTGTGTGGTCAACGTTGACAACTCATATACGAGTCACAAATGGTCAGAGGGGGAAACAATGATTTGGGAACACCTAATATCAAATAGCAAGCACAAGGGGCTGCAATACGCTGTGGCACGGTGAGGAGACCATGCACGATGACCAACCAAAGTAGGCACATGTCACTGACCATGACCAAATAATGTCACTATGTGTGGTAAACTTTGACAATTCATAACACGAGTCAAAAATGGTCAGGGTGGAAGATAATGGTTTGTGAATACTAGTTATCGACTAGCAAGTACAAATACCTTCAATATGTAGTGGAACAATGTGGCTTCAATGCACAGTGACCAACCAAAGTATGTATATGTCACTAACCATAACCAACAAATTTCACTTCATGTGGTCAACGTTGAAAACGCATAACACGAGTCACAAATGGTCAGAGGGGAAAAAACGGGTTGATAACACTAGTTATCAACTAGCAAGTACAAAGACCTTCAAAAAGCAGGGGCACGGTATGGCTAGCATGCACAGTGACCAACCAAAGGATGCATACGTCACTGAATACGACCGAATAAGTCGACTATGTGTTGTAAACATTGACAACTCATAACACGAGTCACAAATGGTCAAAGAGAGAGACAATGGGTTGGGAAGCCTATGTATTGACTAGATTTGACAAATAAGTTCAATACATAGTGGCACGGTGTGGCTAATATGCACACCAAACAACCAAACTAGGCATATGTTACTGCTCATGACCAGATAATTTCAATATGGGTGGTCAACGTTGACCAACCATAATACGAGTCACAAACCGTCAGGAGAGGAAACAATGCTATGGGAATATCGGTTCTCATCTACCAAGTACAACGACTTTCAGTCAGTAGTAGCA
>SZWC01000291.1:254932-270542 GCA_023375785.1 Penium margaritaceum | reverse complement strand
TTTGACAAATAAGTTCAATACATAGTGGCACGGTGTGGCTAATATGCACACCAAACAACCAAACTAGGCATATGTTACTGCTCATGACCAGATAATTTCAATATGGGTGGTCAACGTTGACCAACCATAATACGAGTCACAAACCGTCAGGAGAGGAAACAATGCTATGGGAATATCGGTTCTCATCTACCAAGTACAACGACTTTCAGTCAGTAGTAGCAGGGTGTGACTACCATGCACAATGACCGACCAAAGTAGGCATACTAATGCCTTTGACCAAAGCAATCCGCGGTGTGTGGTCAACGCTGATAACTCATAATACGAGTCACAAATGGTGAGAGGGGGAAACAATTGTTTGGGAACATCAAGTATCACATAGCAAGCACAAGGGGCTTCAATACATTGTGGCACGGTGTGGAGACCATGCACAATGACCAACCAAATTAGGCATATGTCACTGAGCATGACCAAATCGTGTAACTATGTGTGGTAAACTTTGACAACTCATAACACGGGTCACAAATGGTCAGGGTGGAAGGTAATGGTTTGTGAATACTAGTTATCGACTAGCAAGTACAAATGCCTTCAATACGTAGTGGCACAATGTGGCTTCAATGTACAGTGACCAACCAAAGTATGCATATGTCACAAACCATGACCAAAAGAATTTCACAGTGTGTGGTCAACGTTGAAAACGGATAACATGAGTCACAAATGGTCAGAGGGGAAAACAATGGTTTGGGAGCACTAGTTATCAACTACCAAGTACAATGACCTTCAACAAGTAGTGGCACGGTATGGCTAGCGTGCATAGTGACCAACCAAAGGATGCATATGTCACAGACTACGACCGAATAAGTCCACTATGTGTGGTCAACATTGACAACTCGTAACACGGGTCACAAATGGTCAGAGGGAGAGACAATGGTTTAAGAAGCCTATGTATTGTCTAGAAAGGACAAAGAAATTCAATACGTAGTGGCACTGTGTGGCTAATATGCACACCAAACAACCAGACTAGGCATATGTCATATGATGTCCAGAGAATTTCAATATAAGTGGTCAACGTTGACCAACCATACCACGAGTCACAAACGGTCAGGAGATGAAACAATGATATGGAAATGTCGGTTCTCAACTACCAAGTACAACGACCTTCATTCAGTAGTAGCATGGTGTGACTACCATGCATATGACCGACCAAAGTAGGCATATGTACTGCCTTTGACCAAAGAAATCCGTTGTGTGTGGTCAACGTTGACAACTCATAATACGAGTCACAAATGGTCAGAGGGGGAAAGAATGGTTTGGGAACACGAAGCATGAAATAGCAAGCACAAGGGGCTTCAATACGTTGTGGCACGGTGTGGAGACCATGCACGATGACCAACCAAAGTAGGAATATGTCAGTGACCATGACCAAATAATGTCACTAAGTGTGGTAAACTTTGACAACTCATAACAGGAGTCACAAATGGTCAGGGTGGAAGATAATGATTTGTGAATACTAGTTATCGACTAGCAAGTACAAATACCTTCAGCATGCAGTGGCACAATGTGGCTTCAATGCACAATGACCAACCAAAGTATGCATATGTCACGAACCATGACCAACAAATTTCACTTCATGTGGTCAGCGTTGAAAACGCATAACACGAGTCACAAATGGTCAGAGGGGTAAACAATGGGTTGGGAACACTAGTTATCAACTAGCAAGTTGAAATACCTTCAACAAGTAGTGGCATAGTATGGCTAGCGTGCACAATGACCAACCAAAGGATGCATACATCACAGAATACGACAGAAGAAGTCCACTGTGTGTGGTCAACATTGACAACTCATAACACGAGTCACAAATGGTCTGAGGAAGAGACAATGGTTTGGGAAGCCTACGTATCGAATAGAAAGGACAAAGAACTTAAATACCTAGTGGCACGGTGTGGCTAATATGCACACCAAACAACCAAACTAGGCATATCTCACTAATCATGACCAGAGAATCTCAATATGGGTGGTCAACGTTGACCAACCGTAACACGAGTCACAAACGGTCTGGAGAGGAAACAATGCTATGCAAATATTGGTTCTCACTACCAAGTACAACGACCTTCAGTCAGTAGTAGCACAGTGTGGCTACAATGCACAATGACCGACAAAAGTAGGCATATGTACTTCCTTTGACCAAAGAAATCCGCTGTGTGTGGTCAACGTAGACAACTCATAATACGAGTCACAAATGTTCAGAGGTGAAAAGAATGGTTTGGGAACACCAAGTACCAAATACCAAGCACAAGGGGCTTCAATACGCTGTGGCACGGTGTGGAGACCATGCACGATGACCAACTAACGTAGGCATATGTCACTGACCATGACGAAATAATGTCACTAAGTGTGGTAAACTTTGACAACTCATAACACGAGTCACAAATGGTCATGGTGGAAGATAATGGTTTGTGAATATTAGTTATCGACTAGCAAGTACAAATACCTTCAATATGTATTGGCACAATGTGGTTTCAGTGCACAGTGACAAACCAAAGTATGCATATGTCACCAACCATGACCAACAAATTTCACTTCATGTGGTCAACGTTGAAAACGCATAACACGAGTCACAAATGGTAATAGGGGAAAAGAATGGGTTGGGAACACTAGTTATCAACTAGCAAGTCCAAAGACATTCAATAAGCAGTGGCACGGTATGGCTAGCGTGCACAGTGACCAACCAAAGGATGCATACGTCACTGACTATGA
Organism: Penium margaritaceum; assembly: GCA_023375785.1. Lineage (NCBI taxonomy): Eukaryota > Viridiplantae > Streptophyta > Zygnematophyceae > Desmidiales > Peniaceae > Penium > Penium margaritaceum. The sequence continues at coordinate 267,788 of SZWC01000291.1, read as the reverse complement.
TCAAGTAAGTCCACTATGTGTGGTCAACATTGACAACTCATAACACGAGTCACAAATGGTCAGAGGGGGAGACAATGGTTTGGGAAGCCTATGTATTGACTATATTTGACAAAGAACTTCAGTACATAGTGGCAAGGTGTGGCTAATATGCACACCAAACAACCAAACTAGGCATGTATCGCTGATCATGACCAGAGAATTTCAATATGGGTGGTCAACGTTGACCAACCATAACATGAGTCACAAATGGTCAGGAGAGGAAACAATGCTATGGGAATATCGGTTCTCAGCTACCAAGTACAACGACCTTCAGTCAGTAGTAGCACGGTGTGGCTACCATGCACAATGACCGACCAAAGTAAGCATATGTACTGCCTTTGACCAAATGAATCCACGGTGTGTGGTCAACGCTGACAACTCATAATGCGAGTCACAAATGGTCAGAGGGGGAAACAATGGTTTGGGAACACCAAGTATCACATAGCAAGCACAAGGTGCTTCAATACGTTGTGGCACGGTGTGGAGACCATGCACGATGACCAACCAAATTAGGCATATGTCACCGACCATGACCACATAATGTCACTGTGGTAAACTTTGACAACTCATAACACGGGCCACAAATTGCCAGGGTGGAAGGTAACTTTTTGTGAATACTAGTTATCGTCTAGCAAGTACAAATACCTCCAATATGTAGTGGCACAATGCGGCTTCAATGCACAGTGACCAACCAAAGTATGCATATGTCACAAACCATGACCAAAAGAATTTCACAGTGTGTGGTCAACGTTGACAACTCATAATACGAGTCACAAATGGTCAGAGGGGAAAACAATGGTTTGGGAGCACTAGTTATCAACTAGCAAGTACAAAGACCTTCAACAAGCAGTGGCACAGTATGGCTAGTGTGCACAGTGACCAACCAAAGTATGCATATGTCACAAACCATGACCAAAAGAATTTCACAGTGTGTGGTCAACGTTGACAACTCATAATACGAGTCACAAATGGTCAGAGGGGAAAACAATGGTTTGGGAGCACTAGTTATCAACTAGCAAGTACAAAGACCTTCAACAAGCAGTGGCACAGTATGGCTAGTGTGCACAGTGACCAACCAAAGTATGCATATGTCACAAACCATGACCAAAAGAATTTCACAGTGTGTGGTCAACGTTGACAACTCATAATACGAGTCACAAATGGTCAGGAGAGGAAACCATGCTATGGGAATATCGGTTCTCAGCTACCAAGTACAACGACCTTCAGTCAGTAGTAGCACGGTGTGGCTACCATGCACAATGACCGCCCAAAGTAGGCATATGTCACTGATAATGACCAAATAATGTCACTAAGGGTGGTAAACTTTGACAACTCATAACACGGGCCACAAATTGCCAGGGTGGAAGGTAACTTTTTGTGAATACTAGTTATCGTCTAGCAAGTACAAATACCTCCAATATGTAGTGGCACAATGCGGCTTCAATGCACAGTGACCAACCAAAGTATGCATATGTCACAAACCATGACAGAAAGAATTTCACAATGTGTGGTCAACATTGAAAATGCATAACATGAGTCACAAATGGTCAGAGGGGAAGACAATGGTTTGGGAACACTGGTTATCAACTAGCAAGTATAAGGACCTTCAACAAGCAGTGGCACAGTATGGCTAGTGTGCACAGTGACCAACCAAATGATACATACGTCACTGACTGAGACCGCATAAGTCCACTATGTGTGGTCAACATTGACAACTCGTAACACGAGTCACAAATAGTCAGAGGGAGAGACAATGGTTTAAGAAGCCTATGTATTGACTAGAAAGGACAAAGAACTTCAATACCCAGTGGCACGGTGTGGCTAATATGCACACCAAACAACCAGACTAGGCATATGTCAGATGATGTCCGGAGAATTTCAATATGGGTGGTGAACGTTGACCAACCATAACACGAGTCACAAACGGTGAGGAGATGAAACAATGCTACGGAAACATCGGTTCTCAACTACCAAGTACAACGACCTTCGGTCAGTAGTAGCACGGTGTGGCTACCATGCACAATGACCGACCAAAGAAGGCATATGTACTGCCTTTGAAAAAAGAAATCCGTTGTGTGTGGTCAACGTTGACAACTCATAATACGAGTCACAAATGGTCAGAGGGGGACAGAATGGTCTGGGAACACCAAGTATCAAATAGCAAGCACAAGGGGCTTCAATACGTTGTGGCATGGTGTGGAGACCATGCACGATGACCAACCGAAGTTGGCATATGTCACTGACCATGACCACATACTGTCACTAAGTGTGGTAAACTTTGACAACTCATAACACGAGTCACAAATGGTCAGGGTGGAAGATAATGATTTGTGAATACTAGATATCGACTAGCAAGTACAAATACCTTCAAAATGTAGTGGCACAATGTGGCTTCACTGCACAGTGACCAACCAGAGTATGCATATGTCACTAACCATGACCAGCAAATTTCACTTCATATCGTTAACGTTGAAAACGCATAACACGAGTCACAAATGGTCAGAGGGGAAAATATGGGTTGGGAACACTAGCTATCAACTAGCAAGTACAAAGACCTTCAACAAGCAGTGGCACGGTATGGCTAGCATGCACAGAGACCAACAAAAGGATGCATACGTCACTGACTACGACCGAATAAGTCTACTATGTGTGTTCAACATTGCCAACTCATAACACGAGTCACAAATGGTCACAGGGAGAGACAATGGTTTGGGAAGCCTATGTATTGACTAGAAAGGACAAATGACTTCAATACATGGTGGCACGGTGTGGCTAATATGCACACCAAACAACCAAACTAGGCATATATCGCTGATCATGACCAGAGAATTTCAATATGGGTGGTCAACATTGACCAACCATAACACGAGTCACAAACGGTCATGAGAGGAAACAATTCTATGGGAATATCGGTTCTCAACTACCAAGTACAACGACCGTCAGTCAGTAGTAGCACGGTGTGGCTACCATGCACAATGACCGACAGTAGGCATATGTACTGCCTTTGACCAAATAAATCCGCTTTGTGTGGTCAACGCTGGCAACTCATAATACGAGTCACAAATGGTCAGAGGGGGAAACAATGGTTTGGGAATACCAAGTATCACATAGCAAGCACAAGGGGCTTCAACCAGTTGTGGCACGGTGTGGAGACCATGCACGATGACCAACCAAAGTAGGCATATGTCACTGACCATGACCAAATAATGTCACTAAGCGTGGTAAACGTTAACAACTCATAACACGGGTCACAAATGGTCAGGGTGGAAGGTAATGGTTTGTGATTACTAGTTATCGACTAGCAAGTACAAATATCTTCAATATGTAGTGGCACAATGTAGCTTCAATGCACAGTGACCAACCAAAGTATGCATATGTCACAAACCATGACCAAAAGAATTTCACAGTGTGTGGTCAATGTTGAAAACGCATAACACACGTCACAAATGGTCAGAGGGAAAAACAATGGTTTGGGAACACTAGTTTTCAACTAGCAAGTACAAAGACCTTCAACAAGCAGTGGCACGATATGGCTAGCGTGCACAGTGACCAACCAAAGGATGCATACGTCACAGACTGAGACCGAATAAGTCCACTAATTGTGGTCAACATTGACAACTCGTAACACGAGTCACAAATGGTCAGAGGGAGAGACAATGGTTTAAGAAGCCTATGTATTGACTAAAAAGGACAAAGAACTTCAATACGCAGTGGCACGGTGTGGCTAATATGCACACCAAACAACCAGACTAGGCATATGTCAGATGATGTCCAAAGAATTTCAATATGGGTGGTCAACGTTGACCAACTATAGCACGAGTCACAAACGGTCAGGAGATGAAACAATGTTATGGAAATATCGGTTCTCAACTACCAAGTACAACGACCTTCAGTCAGTAGTAGCACGGCGTGGCTACCATGCACAATGAGCGACCAAAGTAGGCATATGTATTGCCTTTGACCAAAGGAATCCGTTGTGTGTGGTCAACGTTGACAACTCATAATACGAGTCACAAATGGTCAGAGGGGGAAAGAATGCTCTGGGAACACCAAGTATCAAATAGCAAGCACAAGGGGCTTCATTACGTTGTGGCACGGTGTGGAGACCATGCATGATGACCAACCAAAGTAGGCATATGTCACTGACCATGACCAAATACTGTCACTAAGTGTGGTAAACTTTGACAACTCATAACACGAGTCACAAATGGTCAGGGTAGAAGATAATGGGTTGTGAATACTAGTTATCGACTAGCAAGTACAAATACCTTCAATATGTAGTGGCACAACGTGGCTTCAATGCACAGTGACCAACCAAAGTATGTATATGTCACTAACCATGACCAGCAAATTTCACTTCATGTGGTTTTTGTTGAAAACGCATAACACACGTCACAAATGGTCAGAGGGAGAGACAATGGTTAAGAAGCCTATGTATTGACTAGAAAGGACAAAGAACTTCAATATGTAGTGGCACGGTGTGGCTAATATGCACACCAAACAACCAAACTAGGCATATGTCACTGATCATGACCAGAGAATTTCAATATGGGTGGTCAACGTTGACCAGCCATGACACGAGTCAAAGACGGTCAATAGAGGAAACAATGCTATGGGAATATCGGTTCTCAACTACCAAGTACAACGACCTTCGGTCAGTAGTAGCATGGTGTGGCTACCATGCACAATGACCAACCAAAGTAGGCATATGACCTGCCTTTGACCAAAGAAATCTGCTGTGTGTCGTCAACGTTGACAACTCATATACGAGTCACAAATGGTCAGAGGGGGAAACAATGGTTTGGGAACACCAAGTATCAATAGCAAGCATAAAGGGCTACAATACGCTGTGGTACGGTGATGAGACCATGCACGATGAGCAACCAAAGTAGGCAAATGTCACTGACCATGACCAAATAATGTCACTAAGTGTGGTAAACTTTGACAACTCATAACACGAGTCACAAATGGTCAGGGTGGAAGATAATGGTTTGTGAATACTAGTTATCGAATAGCAAGTACAAATACCTTCAATATGTAGTGGCACAACGTGGCTTCAATGCACAGTGACCAACCAAAGTATGTATATGTCACTAACCATGACCAGCAAATTTCACTTCATGTGGTTTTTGTTGAAAACGCATAACACGAGTCACAAATGGTCAGAGGGGAAAACAATGGGTTGGGAATACTAGTTATCAACTAGCAAGTACAAATACCTTCAACAAGCAGTGGCACGGTATGGATAGCGTGCACAGTGACTAACCAAGGGATGCATACGTCACTGACTGCGACCGAATAAGTCCACTATGTGTGGTCAACATTGACAACTCATAACACGAGTCACAAATGGTCAGAGGGAGAGACAATGGTTTGGGAAGCCTATGTATTGATGAGATTTGACAAAGAACTTCAATACATAGTGGCACGGTGTGGCTAATATGCACACCAAACAACCAAACTAGGCATATGTCACTGGTCATGACCAGAGAATTTCAATATGGGTGGTCAACGTTGAGCAACCATAACATGAGTCACAAACGGTCAGGAGAGGAAACAATGCTATGGGAATATCGGTTCTCAACTACCAAGTACAACGACCTTCAGTCAGTAGTAGCACGGTGTGGCTACCATGCACAATGACCGCCCAAAGTAGGCATATGTACTACCTTTGACCAAAGAAATCCGTTGTGTGTGGTCAACGCTGACAACTCATAATACGAGTCACAAATGGTCAGAGGGGGAAACAATGGTTCGGGAACACCAAGTATCACATAGCAAGCACAAGGGGCTTCAATACGTTGTGGCACGGTGTGGATACCATGCACGATGACCATCCAAATTAAGCATATGTCACTGAGCATGACCAAATATTGTCACTAAGTGTGGCAAACTTTGACAACTGATAACACGGGTCACAAATGGTCAAGGTGGAAGGTAATGGGTTGTGAATACTTGTTATCGACTAGCAAGTACAAATACCTTCAATATGTAGTGGCATAATGTGGATTCAGTGCACAGTGACCAACCAAAGTATGCATATGTCACAAACCATGACCAAAAGAATTTCACAGTGTGTGGTCAACGTTGAAAACACATAACATGAGTCACAAATGGTCAGAGGGGAAAACAATGGTTTGGGAACCCCAGTTATCAACTAGCAAGTACAAAGACCTTCAACAAACGGTGGCACGGTATGGCTAGCGTGCACAGTGACCAACCAAAGGATGCATACGTCACTGACTACGACCAAATAAGTCCACTATGTGTGGTCAACCTCGACAACTCGTAACACGAGTCACAAATGGTCCGAGGGAGAGACAATGGTTTAAGAAGCCTATGTATTGACTAGAAAGGACAAAGAACTTCAATACGTATTGGCACAGTGTGGCTAATATGCACACCAAACAACCAGACTAGGCATATGTCAGATGATGTCCAGAGAATTTCAATATGGGTGGTCAACGTTGACCAACCATAACACGAGTCACAAACGGTCAGGAGATCAAACAATGCTATGGAAATATCGGTTCTCAACTACCAAGTACAACGACCTTCGGTCACTAGTTGCACGGTGTGGCTACCATGCACAATGACCGACCAAAGTAGGCATAGGTACTGCCTTTGACCAAAGAAATCCGCTGTGTGTGGTCAACGTTTACAACTCATAATACGAGTCACAAATGGTCAGAGGGGGAAAGAATGGTTTGGGAACACCAAGTATCAAATAGCAAGCACAAGGGGCTTCAATACGCTGAGGCACGGTGTGGAGACCATGCACGATGACCAACCAAAGTAGGCATATGTCACTGAACATGACCAAATAATGTCACTAAGTGTGGTAAACTTTGACAACTCATAACTCGAGTCACAAATGGTCAGGGTGGAAGATAATGGTTTGTGAATACTAGTTATCGACAAGCAAGTACAAATACCTTCAATATGTAGTGGCACAATGCGGCTTCAATGCACAATGACCAACCAAAGTATGCATGTGTCACAAACCAAGACCAACAAATTTCACTTCATGTCGTGAACGTTGAAAACGCATAACACGAGTCACAAATGGACACAGGGGAAAACAATGGGCTGGGAACACTAGTTATCAACTAGCAAGTCCAAAGACCTTCAACAAGTAGTGGCACGGTATGGCTAGCCTGCACAATGACCAACCAAAGGATGCATACGTCACTGAATACGACCGAAGAAGTCCACTATGTGTGGTCAACATTGACAACTCATAACACGAGTCACAAATGATCAGAGGGAGTGACAATGGTTTGGGAAGCCTATGTATCGACTAGAAAGGACAAAGAACTTCAATACGTAGTGGCACGATGTGGCTAATATGCACACCAAACAACCAAACTAGGCATATGTCCCTCATCATGACCAGAGAATTTCAATATGGATGGTCAACGTTGACCAACCATAACCCGAGTCACAAACGGTCAGGAGAGGAAACAATGCTATGCGAAGATTGGTTCTCAACTACCAAGTACAACGAACTTCAGTCAGTAGTTGCATGGTGTGGCTTGTCAGAAGAATGCAGGCACAAGAACAGCGGCAGCAGAAGCAAGCAAAAGCACCAGGACATACAAGCACACGTCAGCAGAGTGACCTAGGCGAGAGCGGCCCGAGGAGTTAGTCGTAGGAGGTGATAGAGCTGAGACGCGAGGTAGCCGAGGTAGACAAGGTGATGTGAGAGAAAGAGAGCTTGCGAGGTGAGTGATGGTTGGCGGAATATGAGAGCTGAGCGAAGGAGCAAGAGTGACGGAGCGAAGTGTTGAGATGGGTTGGCGAAGACAAGGAATGCAAGGAGTGAGCAGAGCGAAGACACAGCGGTGAAGCCGCGGAACCAAAGGGGAACAGGATGAGCAGAACTGTTCTGGTTAAACTGGGGGGGGGGGATGAACATCCTCCGTATATAGAGCAGAACAGGACAAAACAAGTATTAACGGCTTCTTTCCGCTAGCCGGACGCGTGGCGACGTGGTCGCTTCTTATAGGCGGCTCGACTCTGGTGAACGGTCATGACTGACTAGGCGTTGTCGAGGGAGGTTCGCCTGGAACCTGAACCAGTATCGAGAGCTCGGATTATCCGAGGTGTGAAGGGCACCTTGTCGGAGTCATATTTCTGACAGTCCCCCTGAGTCCCAAAAGGGAAGAAGGCCTGAGCACCTACAGGGCCTCAGTGTCCAAGTGTCGTTGTCTGATGGGGGGATTAACCACTGGACGGAGAGAGATGATGATCACGTTGCAGAGATTCGGGTTCCTCGTTGCTGCTACAAGAGTGTGCCACATTGTGGCAACGAGTGACACCTCATCAATGATTCTGTGGTAAACAGTAGGGATGGTATCTTGTAGGCACCTTTTTATGTCCTGTAGGGTTATTGTGTATGCCCCTGGGGGACATCCGGAGTTGTCATACACTCCTTCCAGAAAGAGGGAGAGCTGATACCCACGGAAGAAAGAGTGTTTTGTCTTGACTTGTATGCCACCATACCAGTTGTGGATGTTTTCTCCCAACTGATCAATAACTGGAATGTGTGTCCAGTCGAGGGCTTGTACTGCCATGATGGTCGGTTGTTGAGGGTGCGTGGCAGTTGCTGGTGTTTGTTTACAAGCGGGATTTGAGCAGGTTCGACCGTTGTCCAGGTCCACACGACTGATGAGTCGTGCTGAGTAATGCAATAGGCACAGGGTGGAACCTCGTGCGCTTAGATTGATTTTCTATGTGGGTGCAGGTCGTCTCCAAGCTGACGATGCAACCAGGCGGATCCGTGTGCCGAGCTGAATGTGATGTGAAAGCGGAGGAAGCAATTGATGAGTGGGCGCAGGGGTAGATCCACGTGCACTTTAGATGTATTCGGCGTAGGCGCAGGCCATCGCGGAACAGGCGATATGACCGGGCGGATCCTTGTGCCAAGCTAAAGCTGATGCAAATGATGAGAACCGATTGATGATGGAGTGGGCGCAGGGGCGAAACCACGTACGCGACGGATGTTTTCGGCTTGGGCGCAGGTCGTCGCGGAACAGGCGATACGTCCGGGCGGGTCCTTGTGCCGAGCAGAGCGGAAGCGGATGATGGCGGAGAGACGATGGATAATGGAGTAGGTACAGGGGCGAGACCACATGCGTCATTTGCAATAGGGGAGTAGGATGCGGCAAGGGGAGGACAGGTGCCGATGCGCCGTGATAAATCTGCTTCTGGCGTGGGTGCAGGCTGCTGTGGAAGCGGGCAGCTAGCTCGTGCAGATCCTAGTGCCATTCACAGATGCTGATGATTGCTGATAAAGCGGAGGCTGATGATGATGGCTAAGTGGGCGCAGGGGCGAACCGCGTGCGTTGAAGGAGGTTTTTGGCGTGGGCGCAGGTCGTTGCGGAAAATGCGATGCGACTGGGCGGATCCTTGTGCCAAGCTTGAAGCGATTGAGGATGCGAAGGAATCGATTGATTGAAGAGTGGGTGCAGGGGCGGAACCACGTGTGTGATAAAGCGATGCTGATGCTGATGACTGATGAGAGGGCGACACAAACGATGCTGATGACGTTGATCAATGCGAGGGCGGCGTAGAGGATGCTGATGATGGAGAGGCCGAGATGAGGCAAGAACGGGCGGCTGATGAAGCTGAGGAAGCTGGAGTGAGGAGGAGGAGGAGGGACTGATGGCAGTAGATGAGGACGACGCGAGGAGTGAAGGCAGAAGACTGGCGATGATGCTGAAGGAGAGAAGTAGGGAGCGATGCGAGCGGAGGAAGGCACGATGAGAGGCGACGCGGCAGAGAGGTTACAACCACTTCTTTTGGTGTTAAGGAGAGTGACGGCTTGTTCCCCCAGTTGGCTCGGAAATGGGAGCAGGAAGACTGGTGGTGTCCGATATCCTGTTGGTTAGAAGAGGTTAGTTGCAGCAGAGGGAGTCAGGTAGCGGGCAGATCCACTGGACCGTTGATGTCAGGAGAGTGACGGCTTGTTCCCCAGTTGGCTCGGAAGTGGGAGCAGGAAGACTGGTGGTGTCCGATGTCCTGATGGCGGCAGTTTTGGCTACAGCTACTGACGAGGCAAGAAGGCGATGTGAGAAGGCGGCTTAAGATGATGGACGCGGACGGGCTGATGATGACGGCGAAGCAGTGGCAGATGTGGCTGATGAGGTAAGATGGACGAAGAGAAGATGCCTGCAAAGGCAGATGTGATGAGGGGCAGCGGCTGGCAGACAGCAAGAAGCTTCTTGGTAGTTGACGGCAGACTCCGGCTCGAGAGTTGCTTGCGGCTGATGTGGGCAACAAGTCACTGGTTGTTGGCCACGGGCGCGAAAATGGGCACAGGGCTTCCTTGGGATGATAGTGCGTTTTCTTTAGTACGGAGAACTCGTCGGGCAGAGCTTGCTGATGTCAGCTGCTGGCAAAGCGGCGAGGCGCGTGACGACGGTAGCGGCGGCAGAGAATTGCAGGTGGAAGCGATGGAGGGAAGATGGCGGCAGAGCGACGACGTAGTCACGGGGTACCAGGTGATGTTGCCCGATGCTCTGATACCATGTCAGAAGAATGCAGACATGAGAACAGCGATAGCAGAAGCAAGTAGAAGCACCAGGACATACAAGCACACGTCAGCACAGTGACATAGGCGAGAGCAGTCCGAGGAGTTATTCATAGGAGGTGATAGAGGCTGAGACGCGGGGAAGCCGAGGTAGACAAGCTGATGTGAGAGAGAGAGCTTGCGAGGTGAGTGATGGTTGGCGGAGTATGAGAGCTGAGCGAAGGAGTGAAAGTGATAGAACGAAGCATTGAGATGGGTTGGCGAAGACAAGGAATGCAAGGAGCGAGCAGAGCGAAGACACGGCGGCAAAGCCTTGGAACCAAAGGGGAACAGGATGAGCAGAACTGCTCTGGTTAAACTTGCGAAGGGATGAACATCCTCCGTATATACAGCAGAACAGGACAAAACAAGCATTAACGGCTTCTTTTCGCTAGCCGGACGCGTGGCAACGTGGTCGACTCTGGTGAAGGGTCATGACCGACTAGCCGTTGTCGAGGGAGGTTCGATGCGGAACCTGAACCAGTATCGAGAGCTTGGATTATCCGAGGGGTGAAGGGCACCTTGTCGGAGTCATATTTGCGACATGGCTACCATGCACAATGACCGACCAAAGTAGGCATATGTACTGCCTTTGACCAAAGAAATCCGCTGTGTGTGGTCAACGTTGACAACTCATTATACGAGTCACAAATGTTCAGAGGGGGAAAGAATGGTTTGGAAAAACCAAGTATGAAATAGCAAGCACAATGGGCTTCAATACGCTGTGGCACGGTGTAGAGACCATGCACGATGACCAACCAAAGTAGGCATATGTCACTGACCATGGCCAAATAATGGCACTAAGTGTGGTCAGGGTGGAAGATAATGGTTTGTGAATACTAGTTATCAACTAGCAAGTACAAATACCTTCAATATGTAGTGGCACAATGTGGCTTCAATGCACAGTGACCGACCAAAGTATGCATATGTCACAAACCATGACCAAAAGAATTTCACAGTGTGTGGTCAATGTTGAAAACGCATAACAGGAGTCACAAATGGTCAGAGGGGAAAACAATAGTTTGGGAACACTAGTTATCAGCTAGCAGGTACAAAGACCTTCAACAAGCAGTTGCACGGCATGGCTAGCCTACACAATGAACAACCAAAGGATGCATACGTCACTGGATACGACCGAAGAAGCCCACTATGTGTGGTCAACATTGACAACTCATAACACGAGCCACAAATGGTCAGAGGGAGAGACAATGGTTTGGGAAGCCTATGTATCGACTAAAAGGACAAATAACTTCAATACGTAGTGGCATGGTGTTGCTAATATGCACACCAAATAACCAAACTAGGCATATGTCACTGATCATGACCAGAGAATTTCAATACGGGTGGTCAATGTTGACCAACCATAACACGAGTCACAAACGGTCATGAGAGGAAACAATGCTATGCGAATACTGGCTCTCAACTACCAAGTAATACGACCTTCAGTCAGTAGCAGCACGGTGTGGCTACCATGCACAATGACCGACCAAAGTAGGCATATGTACTGCCTTTGACCAAATAAATCCGCTGTGTGTGGTCAACGTTGACAGCTCATAATACGAGTCACAAATGGTCAAAGGGGGAAACAATGGTTTCAAAACGCTACGTATCTTCTAGCAAGTACAAATATCTTTCGTATGTATTGGCACGGTGTGGCTACCGTGCACAATGACCTACCCAAGTAGGCATACATCACTGCTCATGACCAAAGAAGTTTCGTGTGTGTGGTCAACATTCACAACTCATAATACAAGTAAAAAATGGGCAGAGGGAGAAACAATGGTTTGGGAATACTTGGTATCGACTAGCAAGTACAAAGACCTTCGATAAGCGGTGGCACGGTGTGGCTACCATGCACAATGACCAACCAAACCATTCGTGTGTCACTGAATATCATAAAAAGAGTTTCACTGTCTTGTCAACTTTCATTCTTACGGCTGGTCAATCAGAGCAATGGTTGAGAGGTTATTCAAGCTCAAAGTTGCAAAATTTGAAATTCCATGTACGTCAAACTTTTATGAATAAAGTAAATTTATTATCATTCATAAGTTTGAAAACTACCTTCTAATCTTATATCCCCTTATTTTATGCCCTTTACCCATATGAACCCTTATAATGTCATTTGGACATCATATGAACACCGTGTGAGTTGGCTTAGTGTTTATAGAGCTATATTCTCGAGTGATAGGTCCTAGGTTTGAATCCTCGTACGTGCAATATAGAATAGGCTCGCGACCTGGGGGG
>SZWC01000291.1:232925-254646 GCA_023375785.1 Penium margaritaceum | reverse complement strand
GACAACTCATAATACGAGTCACAAATGGTCAGAGGGGGAAACAATGGGTTGGGAACACCAAGTATCACATAGCAAGCACAAGGGGCTTCAATACGTTGTGGCACGGTGTGGAGACCATGCACGATGACCAACCAAATTAGGCATATGTCACTGACCATGACCAAATAATGTCACTAAGCGTGGTAAACTTTGACAACTCATAACACGGGTCACAAATGGTCAGGGTGGAAGGTAATGGTTTGTGAATACAAGTTATCGACTAGCAAGTACAAATACCTTCAATATGTAGTGGCACAATGTGGCTTCAATGCACAGTAACCAGCCAAAGTATGCATACGTCACAAACCATGACCAAAAGAATTTTACAGTGTGTGGTCAACGTTGAAAACGCATAAAAGGAGTCACAAATAGTCAGAGGGGAAAACAATGGTTTGGGAACACTAGTTATCAACTAGCAGGTACAAAGACCTTCAACAAGCAGTGCACGGTATGGCTAGCGTGCACGGTGACCAACCAAAGGATGCATACGTCACTGACTACGACCAAAAAAATCCACTATGTGGGGTCAACATTGACAACTCGTAACACGAGTCACAAATGGTCAGATGGAGAGACAGTGGTTTAAGATGCCTATGTATTGACTAGAAAGGACAAAGAACTTCAATACATAGTGGTACGGTGTGGCTAATATGCACACCAAACAACCAGACTAGGCATATGTCATATGATGTCCAGAGAATTTCAATATGGGTGGTCAACGTTGACCAACCATAACACGAGTCACAATCGGTGAGGAGATGAAACAATGCTATGGAAATATCAGTTATCAACTACCAAGTACAACGACCTTAAGTCAGTAGTAGCACGGTGCGGCTACCGTGCACAATGACCGACCAAAGTAGGCATATGTACTGCTTTTGACCAAAGAAATCCGCTGTGTGTGGTAAAAGTTGACAACTCATAATACGAGTCACAAATAGTCAGAGGGGGAAAGAATGGTTTGGGAACACCAAGTATCAAATGGCTAGCACAAGGGGCTTCAATACGCTGTGGCTTCAATACCTTCAATATGTAGTGGCACAATGTGGCATCAATGCACAATGACCAACCAAAGTATGCATATGTCACGAACCATGACCAAGAAATTGCACTTCATGTGGTCAACAATGAAAACGCATAACACGAGTCACAAATGGTCAGAGGGGAAAACAATGGGTTGGGAATACTAGTTATCAACTAGCAAGTCCAAAGACCTTAAACAAGTAATGGCACGGTATGGCTAGCCTGCACAATGACCAACCCAAGGATGCATACGTCACTGAATATGACTAATGAAGTCCACTATGTGTGGTCAACATTGACAACTCATAACACGAGTCATAAATGGTCAGAGGGAGAGACAATGGTTTGGGAAGCCTATGTATCGACTAGAAAGGACAAATAACTTAAATAAGCAGTGGCACGGTGTGGCTAATATGCACACCAAACAACCAAACTAGGCATATGTCACTGATAATGACCAGAGAAATTCAATATGGGTGGTCAACGTTGACCAACCATAACACGAGTCACAAACGGTCAGGAGAGAAAACAATGCTATGGGAATATTGGTTCTCAACTACCAAGTACAACGACCTTCAGTCAGTAGTAGCATGGAGTGGCTACCATGCACAATGACCGACCAAAGTAGGCATATGTAATGCCTATGACCAAAGAAGTCTGCTGTGTGTGGTCACCGTTGACAACTCATGTACGAGTCACAAATGGTCAGAGGTGGAAACAATGGTTTGGGAACACCAAGTATCAAATAGCAAGCACAAGGAGCTGCAATACGCCGTGGCACGGTAAGGAGACCATGCACAATGACCAACCAAAGTAGGCATATGTCACTGACCATGACCAAATAATGTCACTAAGTTTGGTAAACTTTGACAACTCATAATACGAGTCACAAATGGTCAGGGTGGAAGATAATGGTTTGTGAATACTAGTTATCGACTAGCAAGTACAAATGCCTTCAATATGTAGTGGCACAATGTGGCTTCAATGCACAGTGACCAACCAAAGTATGCATATGTCACTAACCATGACCAGCAAATTTCACTTCATGTGGTCAACGTTGAAAAACGCATAACACGAGTCACAAATGGTCAGAGGGGAAAACAATGGGTTGGGAACAATAGCTATCAACTAGCAAGTACTAAGATCTTCAACAAGCAGTAGCACGGTATGGCTAGCGTGCACAGTGACCAACCAATGGATGCAAACGCCACTGAGTACGACCGAATAAGTCCACTATGTGTGTTCAACATTGACAGCTCATAACACGAGCCACAAATGGACAGAGGGAGAGACAATGGGTTGGGAAGCCTATGTATTGACTATAAAGGACAAAGAACTTCAATACATAGTGGCACGGTGTGGCTAATATGCACACCAAACAACCAAACAAGGCATATGTCACTGCTCATGACCAGAGAATTTCAATATGGGTGGTCAACGTTGACCAACCATAACACGAGTCACAAACGGTTAGGAGTGGAAACAATGCTATGGGAATATGGGTTCTCAACTACCAAGTACAACGACCTTTAGTCAGTAGTAGCACGGTGTGGCTACCATGCACAATGACCGACCAAAGTAGGCATATGTATTGCCTTTGACCAAAGAAATCCGCTTTGTGTGGTCAACGCTGGCAACTCATACTACGAGTCACAAATGGTCAGAGGGGGAAACAATGGTTTGGGAATACCAAATATAACATAGCAAGCACAAGGGGCTTCAATAAGTTGTGGCACGGTGTGGAGACCATGCACGATGACCAACCAAAGTAGGCATATGTCACTGACCATGACCAAATAATGTCACTAAGTGTGGTAAACTTTGACAACTCATAACACGGATCACAAATGGTCAGGGTGGAAGGTAATGGTTTGTGATTACTAGTTATCGACTAGCAAGTACAAATACCTTCAATATGTAGTGGCACAACGTGGCTTCAATGCACAGTGACCAACCAATGTATGCATATGTCACAAACCATGACCAAAGGAATTTCACATTGTGTGGTCAACGTTGAAAACGCACAACATGAGTCACAAATGGTCAGAGGGGAAAACAATGGTTTGGGAACACTAGTTATCAACTAGCAAGTACAAAGACCTCCAACAAGCAGTGGCACGGTATGGCTAGCGTGCACAGTGACCAACCAAAGGATGCATACGTCACTGACTACGACCGAATAAGTCCACTATGTGTGGTCAACATTGGCAAATCATAACACGAGTCACAAATAATCAGAGGGAGAGACAATGGTTTGGGAAGCCTATGAATTGACTACATTTGACAAAGAACTTCAATACATAGTGGCACGGTGTGGCTAATATGCACACCAAACAACCAAACTAGGCATATGTCACTGATCATGAGCAGAAAATTTCAATATGAGTGGTCAACGTTAACCAACTATAACACGAGTCACATACGGTCAAGAGAGGAAACAATGCTATGAGAATATCGGTTCTCAACTACCAAGTAGAACGACCTTCAGTCAGTAGTAGCACGGCGTGGCTACCATGCACAATGACCGACCAAAGTAGGCATATGTACTGCCTTGGACCAAAGAAATCCGCTTTGTGTGGTCAACGCTGGCAACTCATAATACGAGTCACAAATGGTCAGAGGGGGAAAGAATGGTTCGAGAACACCAATTACCAAATAGCAAGCACAAGGGGCTTCAATACACTGTGGCACGGTGTGGAGACCATGCACGATGACCAACCAGATTAGGCATATGTCACTGACCATGACCAAATAATGTCACTTAGTGTGGTAAACTTTGACAACTAATAACACGGGTCACAAATGGTCAGGGTGGAAGATAATGGTTTGTGAATACTAGATATCGACTAGCAAATACAAATACCTTCAATATGTAGTGGCACAATGTGGCTTCAATGCATAGTGACCAACCAACGTATGCATATGTCGCTAACCATGACCAGCAAAATTCACTTCATGTGGTCAACGTTGAACACGCATAACAAAAGTCACAAATGGTGAGAGGGGGAAACAATGGGTTGGGAACACTAGTTATCAACTAGCGAGTACAAAGACCTTCAACAAGCAGTGGCACGGTATGGCTAGCGTGCACAGTGACCAACCAAATGATGCAAAATTCAATGACTCCGACCGAATAAGTCCACTATGTGTGGTCAACATTGACAACTCATAACACGAGTCACGAATGGACAGAGGGAGAGACAATGGTTTAAGAAGCCTATGTATTGACTAGAAAGGACAAAGAACTTCAATACGCACTGGCACGGTGTGGCTAATATGCACACCAAATAGCCAAACTAGGCATATGCCCCTGATGATGAACAGAGAATTTCAATATAGGTGGTTAACGTTGACTAACCATAACACGAGTCAAAAACGGTCAGGAGAGGAAACAATGCTATGGGAATATCGATTCTCAACTACCAAGTACAACGACCTTCAGTCAATAGTAGCATGGAGTGGTTACCATGCACAATGACCGACCAAAGTAGGCATATGTAATGCCTTTGAGCAAAGAAGTCTGCTGTGTGTGGTCACCGTTGACAACTCATGTACAAGTCACAAATGGTCAGAGGGGGAAACAATGGTTTGGGAACACCAAGTATCAAATAGCAAGCACAAGGGGCTGCAATATGTTGTGGCACGGTGAGGAGACCATGCACGATGACCAACCAAAGTAGGCATATGTCCCTGACCATGACCAAATAATGTCACTAAGTGTGGTAAACGTTCACAACTCATAATACGAGTCACAAATGGTCAGGGTGGAAGATAATGGTTTGTGAATACTAGTTATCGACTAGCAAGTACAAATACCTTCAATATGTATTGGCATAATGTGGCTTCAATGCACAGTGACCAACCAAAGTATGCATATGTCACAAACCATGACCAGCAAATTTCACTTCGTGTGGTCAACGTTGAAAACGCATAACAATAATCACAAATGGTCAGAGGGGAAAACAATGGGTTGGGAACACTAGCTATCAACTAGCAAGTACAAACCTTCAACAAGCAGTGGCACGGTATGGCTAGTGTGCACAGTGACCAACCAAAAGATGCATACGTCACATACTACGACCGAATAAGTCCACTATGTGTGGTCAACATTGACAACTCGAAACACGAGTCATAGATGGTCAGAGGGAGAGACAATGGTTTAAGAAGCCTATGTATTGACTAGAAAGGACAAAGAACTTCAATACGTAGTGGCACGATGTGGCTAATGTGCATACCAAACAACCAGACTAGGCATATACCAGATGATGTCCAGGTTATTTCAATATGGGTGATCAACGTTGACCAACCATAACAGGAGTCACAAATGGTCAGGAGATGAAACAATGCTATGGAAATATCGGTTCTCAGCTACCAAATACAACGACCTTCATTCAGTAGTAGCACGGTGTGGCTACCATGCACAATGACCGACCAAAGAAGGCATATCACTGCCTTTGACCAAAGAAATCTGCTGTGTGCGGTCAACGTTGACAACTCATAATACGAGTCACAAATGGTCAGAGGGGGAAAGAATGGTTTGGGAACACCAAGTATCAAATAGCAAGCACAAGGGGCTTCAATACGTTGTGGCACGGTGTGGAGACCATGCACGATGACCAACCAAAGTAGGCATATGTCACTGACCATGACCAAATAATGTCCCTAAGTGTGGTAAACTTTGACAAGTCATCACACGGGTCACAAATGGTCAGGATGGAAGATACTGGTTTGTGAATAGTACATATCGAATAGCAAGTACAGATACCTTCAAAATGTAGTGGTACAATGTGGCTTCAATGCACATTGACCAACCAAAGTATGCATATGTCACTAACCATGAACAAAAGAATTTCACAGTGTGTGGTCAACATTGAAAACGCATAACACGCGTCACAAAATGTCAGAGGGGAAAACAATGGGTTGGGAACACTAGTTATCAACTAGCAAGTACAAAGACCTTCAACAAGAAGTGGCACGGTATGGCTAGCGTGCACAGTGACCAACCAAAGAATGCATACGTCACTGACTACGACCGAATAAGTCCACTATGTGTGGTCAACATTGACAACTCATAACACGAGTCACAAATGGTCAGAGGGAGAGACAATGGTTTAAGAAGCCTTTGTATTGACTAGAAAGGACAAAGAACTTCAATACGTAGTGGCACGGTGTAGCTAATATGCACACCAACAACCAAACTAGGCATATGTTACTGATCATGAACAGAGAATTTCAATATGGGTGGTCAATGTTGACCAATCATAACACGAGTCACAAACGGTGAGGAGAGGAAACAATGCTATCGGAATATTGGTTCTCAACTACCAAGTACAACGACCTTCAGTCAGTAGTAGCATGGAGTGGCTACCATGCACAATGAGCGACCAAAGTAGGCATATGTAATGCCTTTGACCAAAGAAGTCTGCTGTGTGTGGTCAACGTTGACAACTCATGTACGAGTCACAAATGGTCAGAGGGGGAAACAATGGTTTGGGAACACCGAGTATCAAATAGCAAGCACAAGGGGCTGCAATACGCTGTGGCACGGTGAGGAGACCATGCACGATGACCAACCAATGTAGGCATATGTCACTGACCATGACCAAATAATGTCACTAAGTTTGGTAAACTTTGACAACTCCAAATACGAGTCACAAATGGTCAGGGTGGAAGATAATGGTTTGTGAATACTAGTTATCGACTAGCAAGTACAAATGCCTTCAATATTTAGTGGCAAAATGTGGCGTCAATGCACAGTGACCAACCAAAGTATGCATATGTCACTAACCATGACCAGCAAATTTCACTTCATGTGGTCAACGTTGAAAAACGCATAACACGAGTCACAAATGGTCAGAGGGGAAAACAATGGGTTCAGCACACTAGCTATCAACTAGCAAGTACAAAGACCTTCAACAAGCAGTAGCACGGTATGGCTAGCGTGCACAGTGACCAACCAAAGGATGCAAACGTCACTGAGTACGACTGTATAAGTCCACTATGTGTGTTCAACATTGACAACTCATAACACGAGCCACAAATGGTCAGAGGGACGGACAATGCGTTGGGAAGCCTTTGTATTCACTAGAAAGGACAAAGAACTTCAATACATAGTGGCACGGTGTTGCTAATATGCACACCAAACAACCAAACTAGGCATATGTCACTGCTCATGACCAGAGAATTTCAATATGGGTGGTCAACGTTGACCAACCATAACACGAGTGACAAACGGTCAGGAGTGGAAACAATACTATGGGAATATCGGTTCTCAACTACCAAGTACAACGACCCTCCGTCAGTAGTAGCACGGTGTGGCTACTATGCACAATGACTGACCAAAGTAGGCATATGTACTGCCTTTGACCAAAGAAATCCGCTTTGTGTGGTCAACGCTGGCAACTCATAATACGAGTCACATATGGTCAAAGGGGGAAACAATGGTTTGGGAATACCGAATATAACATAGCAAGCACAAGGGACTTCAATAAGTTGTGGCACGGTGTGGAGACCATGCACGATGACCAACCAAAGTAGGCATATGTCACTGACCATGACCAAATAATGTCACTAAGTGTGGTAAACTTTGACAACTCATAACACGGATCACAAATGGTCAGGGTGGAAGGTAATGGTTTGTGATTACTAGTTATCGACTAGCAAGTACAAATACCTTCAATATGTAGTGGCACAACGTGGCTTCAATGCACAGTGACCAACTAAAGTATGCATATGTCACAACCCATTACAAAAATAATTTCACAGTGTGTGGTCAACGTTGAAAACGCATAACATGAGTCACAAATGGTCAGAGGGGAAAACAATGGTTTGGGAACACTAGTTATCAACTAGCAAGTACAAAGACCTTCAACAAGCAGTGGCACGGTATGGCTAGCGTGCACAGTGACCAACCAAAGGATGCATACGTCACTGACTACAACCGAATAAGTCCACTATGTGTGGTCAACATTGACAACTCGTAACACGAGTCACAAATGGTCAAAGAGAGAGACAATGGTTTAAGAAGCCTATGTATTGACTAGAAAGGACAAAGAACTTCAATATGTAGTGGCACGGTGTTGCTGATATGCACACCAAACAACCAGACTAGGCATATGTCAGATGATGTCCAGAGAATTTCAATATGGGTGGTCAACGTTGACCAACCATAACACGAGTCACAAACGGTCAGGAGATGAAACAATGCTATGGGAATATCGGTTTTCAACTACCAAGTACAATGACCTTCAGTCAGTAGTAGCACGGTGTGGCTACCATGCACAATGACCGACCAAAGCAGGCATATGTACTACCTTTGACCAAAGAAATCCACTGTGTGTGGTCAACGTTGACAACTCCTAATACGGGTCACAAATGGTCAGAGGGGGAAAGAATGGTTTGGGACCACCAAGTATCAAATAGCAAGCACAAGGGACTTCAATACGCTGTGCCACGGTGTGGAGACCATGCACGATGACCAACCAAAGTAGGCATATGTCACTCAGCATGACAAAAAAATATCACTATGTGTGGTAAACTTTGACAACTCATAACATGAGTCCCAAATGGTCAGGGTGGAAGATAATGGTTTGTGAGTACTAGTTATCGAATAGCAAGTACAAATACCTTCAATGTGTAGTGGCACAACGTGGCTTCAATGCACAGTGACCAACCAAAGTATGCATATGTCACGAACCATGACCAACAAATTTCACTTCATGTGGTGAACATTGAAAACGCATAACACGAGTCACAAGTGGTCAGAGGGGAAAACAATGGGTTGGGAACACTAGATATCAACTAGCAAGTCCAAAGTCCTTCGACAAGTAGTGGCACGGTATGGCTAGCCTGCACAATGACCAACCAAAGGATGCATACGTCACTGAATACGACTGAAGAAGTCCACTATGTGTGGTCAACATTGACAACTCATAACACGACTCAAAAATGGTCAGAGGAAGACACAATGGTTTGGGAAGTCATGTATGGACCAGAAAGGACAAAGAACTTCAATACGTAATGGCGCGGTGTGGCTAATATGCACACCAAACAACCATGATAGGCATATGTCACTGATCATGACCAGAGAATTTCAATATGGGTGGTCAACGTTGACCAACCATAACACGAGTCACAATCGGTCAGGAGAGGAAACAGTGCTATGCGAATATTGGTTCTCAAGTACTAAGTACAACGACCTTCAGTCAGTAGTAGCGTGGTGTGGCTACGATGCACAATGACCAAGCAAAGTAGGCATATGTACTGCCTTTGACCAAAGAAATCCGCTGTGTGTGGTCAACGTTGACAACTCATAATACGAGTCACAAATGGTCAGAGGGGGAAAAAATGATTTCAAAACGTTATGTATCTTCTAGCAAGTACAAATATATTTTGTATGTAATGGCACGGTGTGGCTACCGTGCACAATGACCTAACCAAGTAGGCATACATCACTGCTCATGACCAAAGAAGTTTCGTGTGTGTGGTCAACATTCACAACATTCACAAGTAGAAAATGGGCAGAGGGAGAAACAATGGTTTGGGAATACTTGGTTTGGACTAGCAAGTTCAAAGACCTTCAATAAGTGGTGGCACGGTGTGGCTACCATGCACAATGACCAACCAAAGCAGTCTTGTGTCACTTAATATCATAAAAAATGTTTCACTGTGTGTTGTCAACTTTCATTCTTACAGCTGGTCAATCGGAGCAATGGTTGAGAGGTTATTCAAGCTCAAAGTTGCAAAATTTGAAACTCCCTCTACGTCAAATTTGTATGAATAAACCAACTTTGTTATCATTCATAAGTTTGAAAACCACCCTCTAATCTTAAACCCCCTTTTTTTAATGCCCTTTACCCACAGGAACCTTTATAATGTCATTTGGACATCATATGAACACCGTGCGAGTTGGCTTAGTGCTTATAGAGCTAGATACTCGAGCGATAGGTCCTTGGTTTGAATCCTCGTACGCACAATATAGAATAGGCTCGCGGCCTGGGAGGGGGGCGGTCGTGTTGTGATACCTCAACTCTACCTTCGAGCCTAAGCCATGGGGGGTTAGGGGTGTGTCATAATGCGGTAAAAAATCTGTCCTCCAGGTCGTCCACGGAACATCCCTCTAGGAAGGGTGGGAGGGAGTATTCCAGTGAAGGCACCTACGCGTAACAAATCAACAAAAACCGACCTGGTGTCAAAGGGAGAAACGTTTTGCTATTGATGGACTAGCAAGTGCAAAGCCTTTCAACAAGTAGTGGAACGGTGTGGCTACCATGCACAATGACCAACCAGATTAGGCATGTGCCACTTACCATGACCAAATAATTTTACTATGTGTGGTCAACGTTGACAACCCATAATATGGGTAACGATTTGTGAGAGGGGGAAACAATGGGTTGAGAATACTAGATGCCAACTACCAAGTTCAACGACCTTCAGTCAGTAGTAGCACGGTGTGGCTACCATGCCCAATGACCGACCAAAGTAGGCATATGTACTGCCTTTGACCAAAGAAATCCGCGGTGTGTGGTCAACCCTGACAACTCATAATATGAGTCACAGATGGTCAGAGGGAGAAACAATGGTTTGGGAACACCAAGTATCACATAGCAAGCACAAGGGGCTTCAATACGTTGTGGCATGGTGTGGAGACCATGCACGGTGAACAACCAAATTAGGCATATGTCACTGACCATGACCAAATAATGTCACTATGTGTGGTAAACTTTGACAACTTATAACACGGGTCACAAATGGTCAGGGTGGAAGGTAATGGTTTGTGAATACTAGTTATCGACTAGCAAGTACAAATACCTTCAATATGTAGTGGCACAATGTGGCTTCGATGCACAGTGACCAACCAAAATATGCATATGTCACAAACCATGACCAAAGGAATTTCACAGTGTGTGGTCAGCATTGAAAACGCAAAACATGAGTCACAAATGGTCAAAGGGGAAAACAATGGGTTGGGACCACTAGATATCAACTAGCAAGTATAAAGACCTTCAACAAGCAGTGGCACGGTATGGCTAGCGTGCACAGTGACCAACCAAATGATGCATACGTCACTGAGAGGGACCGAATAAGTCCACTATGTGTGGTCACCATTTTCAACTCGTAACACGAGTCACAAATGGTCAGAGGGAGAGACAATGGTTTAAGAAGCCCATGTATTGACTATAAAGGAAGAAGAACTTCAATACGTAGTGGCACGGTGTGGCTAATATGCACACCATACAACTAGACTAGGCAAATGTCAGATGATGTCCAGAGAATTTAAATATGGGTTGTCAACGTTGACCAACCATAACACGAGTCACAAACGGTCAGGAGATGAAACAATGATATGGAAATATCGGTTCTTAACTACCAAGTACACCGACCTTCAGTCAGTAGTAGCACGGTGTGGCTACAATGCACAATGACCGACCAAAGTAGGCATATGTACTGCCTTCTACCAAAGGAATCCGCTGTGTGTGGTCAACGTTGATAGCTCGTAATACGAGTCACAAATGGTCAGAGGGGGAAAGAATGGTTTGGGAACACCAAGTATCACATAGCAAGCACAAGGGGCTTCAATACGTTGTGGCACGGTGAGGAGACCATGCACGATGACCAACCAAAGTAGACATATGCCACTGACCATGACCAAATAATGTCACTAAGTGTGGCAATCTTTGACAACTCATAACACGAGTCAAAAATGGTCAGGGTGGAAGAAAATCATTTGTGAATACTAGTTATCGACTAGCAAGTACAAATACCTTCAATATGTAGTGGCACAATGTGGCTTCAATGCACAGTGACCAACCAAAAAATGCATATGTCACTAACCATGACCAACAAGTTTCACTATATTTGGTCAGCGTTGAAAATGCATAACACGAGTCACACATGGTCAGAGGGGAAAACAATGGGTTGGGAACACTAGCTATCAACTAGCAAGTACAAAGACCTTCAACAAGCAGTGGCACGGTATGGCTAGCGTGGACAGTGACCAACCAAAGGATGCATACGTCACTGACTATGACTGAATAAGTCAACTATGTGTGTTCAACATTGACAACACATAACACGAGTCACAAATGGTCAGAGGGAGAGACAATGGTTTGGGAAGCCTATGTAGAAAGGACAAAGAACTTCAATACATAGTGGCACTGTGTGGCTAATATGCACACCAAACGGCCAAACTAGGCATATGTCACTGATCATGACCAGAGAAATTCAATATGGGTAGTCAACGTTGACCAACCATAACACGAGCCACAAACAGTCAGGAGAGGAAACAATGCTATGTGAATATCGGTTCTCAACTACCAAGTACAACGACCTTCAGTCAGTAGTAGCACGGTGTGGCTACCATGCACAATGACCAACCAAAGTTTTTTTTGTGTGGTCAATGCTGGCAACTCATAATACGAGTCACAAATGGTCCGAGGGGGAAACAATGGTTTGGGAATACCAAGTATCACATAGCAAGCACAAGGGGCTTAAAAAGGTTGTGGCAGAGTGTGGAGACCATGCACGATGACCAACCAAAGTAGGCATATGTCACTGACCATGACCAAATAATGTCACTAAGTGTGGTAAACCTTGACAACTCATAACACGGGTCACAAATGGTAAGGGTGGAAGGTAATGGTTGGTGATTTCTAGTTATCGACTAGCAAGTACAAATACCTTCAATGTGTAGTGGCACAATGTGGCTTCAATGCACAGTGACCAACCAAAGTATGCATATGTCACAAACCATGACGAAAAGAATTCCACAGTGTGTGGTCAACGATGAAAACGCATAACATGAGTCACAAATGGTCATAGGGAAAAAATGGTTTGGGAACACTAGTTATGAACTAGCAAGTACAAAGACCTTCAACAAGCAGTGGCACGATATGGCTAGCGTGCACAGTGACCAACCAAAGGATGCATACGTCACTGTCTGAGACCGAATAAGTCCACTATGTGTGGTCAACATTCACAACTCCTAACACGAGTCACAAATGGTCAGAGGGAGAGACAATGGTTTAAGAAGCCTATGTTTTGACTAGAAAGGACAAAGAAATTCAATACGCAGTGGCACAATGTGGCTAATATGCTCACCAAATAACCAGAGTAGGCATATGTTAGATGAAGTCCAGAGATTTTCAATATAGGTGGAACACGAGTCACAAACGGTCAAGAGATGAAACAATGCTATGGAAATATCGTTTCTCAACTACCAAGTCCATCGACCTTCAGTCAGTAGTAGCACGGTGTGGCTACCATGCCCAATGACCGACCAAAGTAGGCATATGTACTGCCTTTGATGAAAGAAATCCGTTGTGTGTGGTCAACGTTGACAACTCATAATACGAGTCACAAATGGTCAGATGGGGAAAGAATGATCTGGGAACACCAAGTATCAAATAGCAAGCACAAGGGGCTTCAATAGGTTGTGGCACGGTGTGGAGACCATGCACGATGACCAACCAAAGTAGGCATATGTCACTGACCATGACCAAGTACTGTCACTAAGTGTGGTAAACTGTGACAACTCATAACACGGGTCACAAATGGTAAGGGTGGAAGGAATGGTTTGTGATTACTAGTTATCGACAAGCAAGTACAAATACCTTCAATATGTAGTGGCACAATGAGGCTTCAATGCACAGTGACCAACCAAAGTATGCATATGTCACAAACCATGACCTAAAGAATTTCACAGTGTGTGGTCAACATTGAAAACGCATAACATGAGTCACAAATGGTCAGAGGGGAAAACAATGGTTTGGGAACACTAGTTATCAACTAGCAAGCACAAAGACTTTCAACAAGCAGTGGCACGGTATGGCTAGCGTGCACATTGACCAACCAAAGGATCCATACGTCACTGATTGAGACCGAATAAGTCCACTATGTGTGGTCAACATTGACAACTCATAACACAAGTCACAAATGGTCAGAGGGAGAGACAATTGTTTAAGAAGCCTATGTATTGAATAGAAAGGACAAAAAACTTCAATACGCAGTGGCACGGTGTGGCTAATATGCACACCAAACAACCAAACTAGGCATATGTCAGATGATGTCCAGAGATTTTCAATGTGGGTGGTCAACGTTGACCAACCATAACACGAGACACAAACGGTCAGGAGATGAAATAATGCTATGGAAATATCGTTTCTCAACTACCAAGTACAACGACCTTCAGTCAGTAGTAGCACGGTGTGGCTACCATGCACAATGACCGACCAAAGTAGGCATATGTACTGCCTTTGACCAAAGAAACCCGTTGTGTGTGCTCAACGTTGACAACTCATAATACGAGTCACAAATGGTCAGAGGGGGGAAAGAATGATCTGGGAACACCAAGTATCAAGTAGCAAGCACAAGGGGCTTCAATAGGTTGTGCCATGGTGTGGAGACCATGCACGATGACCAACCAAAGTAGGCATATGTCACTGACCATGACCAAATAGTGTCACTAAGTGTGGTAAACTTTGACAACTCATAACACGAGTCACAAATGGTCACGGTAGAAGATGATGGTTTGTGAATACTAGTTATCGACTAGCAAGTACAAATACCTTCAATATGTAGTGGCACAATGTGGCTTCAATGCACAGTGATCAACCAAAGTATGCATATGTCACTGACCATGACCAAAAGAGTTTCATAGTGTGTGGTCAACGTTGAAAATGCATAACACGAGTCACAAATGGTCAGAGGGGAAAACAATGGGTTGGGATCACTAGTTATCAACTAGCAAGTACAAAGACCTTGAACAAGCAGTGGCACGGTATGGCTAGCGTGCATAGTGACCAACCAAAGGATGCATACGTCACTGAATATGACCGAATAAGTCCAATATGTATGGTCAACATTGACAACTCAAAACACGAGTCACAAATGGTCAGAGGGAGAGACAATGGTTAAGAAGCCTATGTATTGACTAGAAAGGACAAAGAACTTCAATACGTAGTGGCACGGTGTGGCTAACATGCACACAAAACAACCAAACTAGGCATATGTCACTGTTCATGACCAGAGAAATTTAATACGGGTGGTCAACGTTGACCATCCATAACACGAGTCACAAATGGTCAAGAGAGGAAACAATGCTATGGGAATATCGGTTCTCAACTACCAAGTACAACGACCTTCAGTCTGTAGTAGCATGGTGTGCCTACCATGCACAATGACCGACCAAAGTAGGCATATGTACTGCCTTTGACCAGAGAAATCCGCGCTGTGTGGTGAACGCTGACAACTCATAATATGAGTCACAAATGGTCAGAGGGGGAAACATTGGTTTGGGAACACCAAGTATCAAATAGCAAGCACAAGGGGCTGCAATACGATGTGGCACGGTGAGGAGACCATACACGATGACCAACCAAATTAGGCGTATGTCACTGACCATGACCAGCTAATGTCACTAAGTGTGGTACACTTTGGCAACTCATAACACGAGTCACAAATGGTCAGGGTGGAAGATAATGGTTTGTGAATACTAGTTATCGACTAGCAAGTACAAATACCTCCAATATGTAGTGGCACAATGTGGCTTCAATGCACAATGACCAACCAAAGTGTTTAAATGTCTCTAACCACGACCAACAAATTGCACTTCATGTGGTCAACATTGAGAGCGTATAACACGAGTCACGAATGGTCAGAGGGGAAAACAATGGGTTGGGAATAATAGTTATCAACTAGCAAGTACAAAGACATTCAACAAGCACTGGCACGGTATGGCTAGCGTGCACAGGGACCAACCAAAGGATGCATACGTCACTGACTACGACCAAATAAGTCCACTATGTGTGGTCAACATTGACAACTCATAACACGAGTCACAAATGATCAGAGGGAGAGGCAATGGTTTGGGAAGCATATGTATTGACTATATTTGACAAAGAACTTCAATGCATAGTGGCACGGTGTGGCTAATATGCACACCAAACAACCAAACTAGGCATATGTCACAGATCATGACCAGAGAATTTGAATATGGGTGGTCAACGGTGACCAACCATAACACGAGTCACAAACGGTCAGGAGAGGAAACAATGCTATGGGAATATTGGTTCTCAACTACCAAGTACAACGACCCTCAGTCTGTAGTAGCATGGTGTGCCTACCATGCACAATGACCGACCAAAGTAGGCATATGTACTGCCTTTGACGAGAGAAATCCGCGGTGTGTGGTCAATGCTGACAACTCATAATACGAGTCACAAATGGTCAGAGGGGGAAACATTGGTTTGGGAACACCAAGTATCAAATAGCAAGCACAAGGGGCTGCAATACGATGTGGCACGGTGAGGAGACCATGCACGATGACCAACCAAATTAGGCGTATGTCACTGACCATGACCAGCTAATGTCACTAAGTGTGGTACACTTTGGCAACTCATAACACGAGTCACAAATGGTCAGGGTGTAAGATAATGGTTTGTGAATACTAGTTATCGACTAGCAAGTACAAATACCTCAAATATGTAGTTACACAATGTGGCTTCAATGCACAATGACCAACCAAAGTATTTAAATGTCTCTGACCATGACCAACAAATTTCACTTCATGTGGTCAACGTTGAGAGCGTATAACACGAGTCACAAATGGTCAGAGGGGAAAACAATGGGTTGGGAATACTAGTTGTCAACTAGCAAGTACAAAGACCTTCAACAAGCACTGGCACGGTATGGCTAGCATGCACAGGGACCAACCAAAGGATGCATACGTCACTGACTACGACTGAATAAGTCCACTATGTGTGGTCAACATTGACAACTCATAACACGAGTCACAAATGATCAGAGGGAGAGGCAATGGTTTGGAAAGCATATGTATTGACTAGATTTGACAAGGAATTTCAATGCATAGTGGCACGGTGTGGCTAATATGCACACCAAACAACCAAACTAGGCATATGTCACTGATCATGACCTGAGAATTTCAATATGGGTGATCAACGTTGACCAACCACAACACGAGTCACAAACGGTCAGGAGAGGAAACAATGCTATGGGAATATCGGTTCTCAACTACCAAGTACAACGATCCTCAGTCTGTAGTAGCATGGTGTGCCTACCATGCACAATGACCAACCAAAGTAGGCATATGTACTGCCTTTGACCAGAGAAATCCGCGGTGTGTGGTCAACGCTGACAACTCATAATACGAGTCACAAATGGTCAGAGGGGGAAACATTGGTTTGGGAACACCAAGTATCAAATAGCAAGCACAAGGGGCTGCAATACGATGTGGCACGGTGAGGAGACCAAGCACGATGACCAACCAAATTAGGCATATGTCACTGACCATGACCAGCTAATGTCACTAAGTGTGGTATACTTTGGCAACTCATAACACGAGTCACAAACGGTCAGGGTGGAAGATAATGGTTTGTGAATACTAGTTATCAACTAGCAAGTACAAATACCTCCAATATGTAGTGGCACAATGTGGCTTCAATGCACAATGACCAACCAAAGTAGTGAAATGTCTCTAACCATGACCAACAAATTTCACTTCATGTGGTCAACGTTGAGAGCGTAAAACACGAGTCACAAATGGTCAGAGGGGAAAACAATGGGTTGGGAATACTAGTTATCAACTAGCAAGTACGAAGACCTTCAACAAGCACTGGCACGATATGGCTAGCGTGCACAGGGACAAACCAAAGGATGCATACGTCACTGACTACGACCGAATAAGTCCACTATGTGTGGTCAACATTGACAACTCATAACACGAGTCACAAATGATCAGAGGGAGAGGCAATGGTTTGGGAAGCATATGTATTTAGTAGTTTTGACAAAGAACTTCAATGCATAGTGGCACGGTGTGGCTAATATGCACACCAAACTACCAAAGTAGGCATATGTCAGTGATCATGACCAGAGAATTGCAGTATGGGTGGTCAACGTTGACCAACCATAACACGAGTCACAAACGGTCAGGAGAGGAAACAATGCCATGGGAATATCGGTTCTCAACTACCAAGTACAACGACCTTCAGTCAGTAGTAGCACGGTGTGGCTACCATGCGCAATGACCGACCAAAGTAGGCATATGTACTGCCTTTGACCAAAGAAATCCGCGGTGTGTGGTCAACGCTGACAACTCATAATACGAGTCACAAATGGTCAGAGGGGAAAACAATGGTTTGGGAACACCAAGTATCACATAGCAAGCACAAGGGGCTTCAATACATTGTGGCACAGTGTGGAGACCATGCACGATGACCAACCAAAGTAGGCATATGTCACTGACAATGACCAAATAATGTCACTAAGTGTGGTAAACTTTGACAACTCATAACACGGGTCACAAATGGTCAGGGTGGAAGGTAATGGTTTGTGAATACTAGTTATCAACTAGCAAGTACAAATACCTTCAATATGTAGTGGCACAATGTGGCTTCAATGATCATGGACCAACCAAAGTATGCATATTTCACAATCCATGACTACAAGAATTTAACAGTGTGTGGTCAACGTTGAAAACGCATAACATGAGCCACAAATGGTCAGAGGGGAAAACAATGGTTTGGGAGCACAAGTTATCAACTAGCAAGTACAAAGACCTTCAACAAGCAGTGGCACAGTATGGCTAGCGTGCACAGTGAACAACCAAAGGATGTATACGTCACAGACTACGACCGAATAAGTCCACTATGTGTGGTCAACATTGACAACTCGTAACACGAGTCACAAATGGTCAGAGGGAGAGACAATGGTTTAAGAATCCTATGTATTGACTAGAAAGGACAAAGAACTTCAACACGTAGCGGCACGGTGTGGCTAATATGCACACCAAACAACCAGACTAGGCATATGTCAGATGATGTCCATAGAATTTCAATATGGGTGGTCAACGTTGACCAACCATAACACGAGTCACAAACGGTCAGGAGATGAAACAATGCTATGGAAATATCAGTTCTCAACTACCAAGTACAACGAACTTCAGTCAGTAGTAGCACGGTGTGGCTACCATGCACAATGACCGACCAAAGTAGGCATATGTACTGCCTTTGATGAAAGAAATATGCTGTGTGTGGTCAACGTTGACAACCCATAATAGGAGTCACAAATGTTTGGAGGGGGAAAGAATGGTTTGGGAACACCAAGTATCACATAGCAAGCACGATGGGCTTCAATACGTTGTGGCACAGTTTGGAGACCATGCACGATGACCAACCAAAGTAGGCATATGTCACTGACCATGACCAAATACTGTCACTAAGTGTGGTAAAGTTTGACAACTCATAACACGAGTCACAAATGGGCAGGATGGAAGATATTGGGTTGTGAATACTAGATATCGACTAGCAAGTACAAATACCTTCAATATGTAGTGGCACAATGTGGCTTCAATGCACAGTGACCAACCAAAGTATGCATATGTCACTAACCATGACCAACAAATTTCACTTCATGTGGTTAACGTTGAAAATGCATAACACGAGTCACAAATGGTCAGAGGGGGGAACAATGGGTTGGGAACACTAGTTATCAACTAGCAAGTACAAAGACCTTCAACAAGCAGTGGCACAGTATGGCTAGCGTGCACAGTGACCAACCAAAGGATGCATACGTCACTGACTACAACCGAATAAGTCCACTATGTGTGGTCAACATTGACAACTCATAACACGAGTCACAAATGGTCAGAGGGAGAGACAATGGCTTGGGGAGCCTATGTATGGACTATATTTGACAAAGAACTTCAATACATAGTGGCACGGTGTGGCTAATATGCACACCAAACAACCAAACTAGGCATATGTCACTGATCATGACCAGAGAATTTGAATATGGGTGGTCAACGTAGACCAACCATAACACGAGTCACAAACGGTCAGGAGAGGAAACAATGCTATGGGAATATCGGTTCTCAACTACCAAGTACAACGACCCTCAGTCTGTAGTAGCATGGTGTGCCTACCATGCACAATGACCGACCGAAGTAGGCATATGTACTGCCTTTGACCAAAGAAATCCGCGGTGTGTGGTCAACGTTGAAAACGCATAACACGAGTCCCAAATGGTCAGAGGGAGAGACAATGGCTTGGGGAGCCTATGTATGGACTATATTTGACAAAGAACTTCAATACATAGTGGCACGGTGTGGCTAATATGCACACCAAACAACCAGACTAGGCATATGTCACTGACCATGACGAAAGAATTTCACTTCATGTGGTCAACGTTGAAAACGCATAACACGAGTCCCAAATGGTCAGAGGGAGAGACAATGGCTTGGGGAGCCTATGTATGGACTATATTTGACAAAGAACTTCAATACATAGTGGCACGGTGTGGCTAATATGCACACCAAACAACCAGACTAGGCATATGTCACTGACCATGACGAAAGAATTTCACTTCATGTGGTCAACGTTGAAAACGCATAACACGAGTCCCAAATGGTCAGAGGGAGAGACAATGGCTTGGGGAGCCTATGTATGGACTATATTTGACAAAGAACTTCAATACATAGTGGCACGGTGTGGCTAATATGCACACCAAACAACCAGACTAGGCATATGTCACTGACCATGACGAAAGAATTTCACTTCATGTGGTCAACGTTGAAAACGCATAACACGAGTCACAAACGGTCAGGAGAGGAAACAATGCTATGGAAATATCAGTTCTCAACTACCAAGTACAACGACCCTCAGTCTGTAGTAGCATGGTGTGCCTACCATGCACAATGACCGACCGAAGTAGGCATATGTACTGCCTTTGACCAGAGAAATCCGCGGTGTGTGGTCAACGCTGACAACTCATAATACGAGTCACAAATGGTCAGAGGGGGAAACATTGGTTTGGGAACACCACGTATCAAATAGCAAGCACAAGGGGCTGCAATACGATGTGGCACGGTGAGGAGACCATGCACGATGACCAACCAAACTAGGCGTATGTCACTGACCATGACCAGCTAATGTCACTAAGTGTGGTACACTTTGGCAACTCATAACACGCGTCACAAATGGTCAGGGTGGAAGATAATGGTTTGTGAATACTAGTTATCGACTAGCAAGTACAAATACCTCCAATATGTAGTGGCACAATGTGGCTTCAATGCACAATGACCAACCAAAGTATTTAAATATCTCTAACCATGACCAACAAATTTCACTTCATGTGGTCAATGTTGAAAGCGTATAACACGAGTCACAAATGGTCAGAGGGGAAAACAATGGGTTGGGAATACTAGTTATCAACTAGCAAGTACAAAGACCTTCAACAAGCACTGGCATGGCATGGCTTGCGTGCACAGGGACCAACCAAAGGATGCATACGTCACTGACTACGACCGAATAAGTCCACTATGTGTGGTCAACATTGACAACTCATAACACGGGTCACAAATGATCAGAGGGAGAGGCAATGGTTTGGGAAGCATATGTATTTAGTAGTTTTGACAAAGAACTTCAATGCATAGTGGCACGGTGTGGCTAATATGCACATTAAACTACCAAAGTAGGCATATGTCAGTGATCATGACCAGAGAATTGGAATATGGATGGTCAACATTGACCAACCATAACACGAGTCACAAACGGTCAGGAGAGGAAACAATGCTATGGGAATATCGGTTCTCAACTACCAAGTACAACGACCTTCAGTCAGTAGTAGCACGGTGTGGCTACCATGC
>SZWC01000291.1:168829-232263 GCA_023375785.1 Penium margaritaceum | reverse complement strand
GTTGTGGCACGGTGTGGAGACCATGCACGATGACCAACCAAAGTAGGCATATGTCACTGACAATGACCAAATAATGTCACTAAGTGTGGTAAACTTTGACAACTCATAACACGGGTCACAAATGGTCAGGGTGGAAGGTAATGGTTTGTGAATACTAGTTATCAACTAGCAAGTACAAATACCTTCAATATGTAGTGGCACAATGTGGCTTCAATGCACATGGACCAACCAAAGTATGCATATTTCACAATCCATGACTACAAGAATTTAACAGTGTGTGGTCAACGTTGAAAACGCATAACATGAGCCACAAATGGTCATAGGGGAAAACAATGGTTTGGGAGCACTATTTATCAACTAGCAAGTACAAAGACCTTCAACAAGCAGTGGCACAGTATGGCTAGCGTGCACAGTGAACAACCAAAGGATGTATATGTCACAGACTACGACCGAATAAGTCCACTATGTGTGGTTAACATTGACAACTCGTAACACGAGTCACAAATGGTCAGAGGGAGAGACAATGGTTTAAGAATCCTATGTATTGACTAGAAAGGACAAAGAACTTCAATACGTAGCGGCACGGTGTGGCTAATATGCACACCAAACAACCAGACTAGGCATATGTCAGATGATGTCCATAGAATTTCAATATGGGTGGTCAACGTTGACCAACCATAACACGAGTCACAAACGGTCAGGAGATGAAACAATGCTATGGAAATATCGGTTCTCAACTACCAAGTACAACGACCTTCAGTCAGTAGTAGCACTGTGTGGCTACCATGCACAATGACCGACCAAAGTAGGCATATGTACTGCCTTTGATGAAAGAAATATGCTGTGTGTGGTCAACGTTGACAACCCATAATAGGAGTCACAAATGTTTGGAGGGGGAAAGAATGGTTTGGGAACACCAAGTATCACATAGCAAGCACAATGGGCTTCAATACGTTGTGGCACAGTGTGGAGACCATGCACGATGACCAACCAAAGTAGGCATATGTCACTGACCATGACCAAATACTGTCACTAAGTGTGGTAAAGTTTGACAACTCATAACACGAGTCACAAATGGGCAGGATGGAAGATAATGGGTTGTGAATACTAGATATCGACTAGCAAGTACAAATACCTTCAATATGTAGTGGCACAATGTGGCTTCAATGCACAGTGACCAACCAAAGTATGCATATGTCACTAACCATGACCAACAAATTTCACTTCATGTGGTTAACGTTGAAAACGCATAACACGAGTCACAAATGGTCAGAGGGGGGAACAATGGGTTGGGAACACTAGTTATCAACTAGCAAGTACAAAGACCTTCAACAAGCAGTGGCACAGTATGGCTAGCGTTTACAGTGACCAACCAAAGGATGCATACGTCACTGACTACAACCGAATAAGTCCACTATGTGTGGTCAACATTGACAACTCATAACACGAGTCACAAATGGTCAGAGGGAGAGACAATGGTTTGGGGAGCCTATGTATTGACTATATTTGACAAAGAACTTCAATATACAGTGGCACGGTGTGGCTAATATGCACACCAAACAACCAAACTAGGCATATGTCACAAATCATGACCAGAGAATTTCAATATGGGTGGTCAACGTAGACCAACCATAACACGAGTCACAAACGGTCAGGAGAGGAAACAATGCTATGGGAATATTGGTTCTCAACTACCAAGTACAACGACCTTCAGTCAGTAGTAGCACGGTGTGGCTACCATGCACAATGACCGACCAAAGTAGGCATATGTACTGCCTTTGACCAGAGAAATCCGCGGTGTGTGGTCAACGCCGACAACTCATAATACGAGTCACAAATGTTTAGAGGGGGAAACATTGGTTTGGGAACACCAAGTATCAAATAGCAAGGTCAAGGGGCTGCAATACGATGTGGCACGGTGAGGAGACCATGCACGATGACCAACCAAATTAGGCATATGTCACTGACCATGACCAAATAATGTCACTAAGTGTGGTACACTTTGGCAACTCATAACACGAGTCACAAATGGCCAGGGTGGAAGATAATGCTTTGTGAATACTAGTTATCGACTAGCAAGTACAAATACCTCCAGTATGTAAAGGCACATTGTGGCTTCAATGCACAATGACCAAGCAAAGTATTTATATGTCTCTAACCATGACCAACAAATTTCACTTCATGTGGTCAACGTTGAAAGCGTATAACACGAGTCACAAATGGTCAGAGGGGAAAACAATGGGTTGGGAATACTAGCTATCAACTAGCAAGTACAAAGACCTTCAACAAGCACAGGCACGGTATGGCTAGCGTGCACAGTGACCAACCAAAGGATGCATACGTCACTGACTACAACAGAATAAGTCCACTATGTGTGGTCAACATTGACAACTCATAACACGAGTCACAAATGGTCAGAGGGAGAGACAATGGTTTGGGGAGCCTATGCATTGACTATATTTGACAAAGAAATTCAATACATGGTGGCACGGTGTGGCTAATATGCACACCAAACAACCAAGCTAGGCATATGTCACTGATCATGACCAGAGAATTTCAATATGAGTGGTCAACGTTGACCAACCATAACACGAGTCACAAACGGTCGGGAGAGGAAACAATGCTATGGGAATATCGGCTCTCAACTATTAAGTACAACGACCTTCAGTCAGTAGTAGCACGGTGTGGCTACCATGCACAATGACCGACCAAAGTAGGCATATGTACTGCCTTTGACCAAAGAAATCCGCGGTGTGTGGTCAACGCTGACAACTTATAATACGAATCACAAATGGTCAGAGGGGTAAAAATGGTTTCGGAACACCAAGTATCACATAGCAAGCACAAGGGGCTTCAATACATTGTGGCACGGTGTGGAGATGATGCACGATGACCAACCAAAGTACGCATATGTCACTGACAATGACCAAATAATGTCACTAAGTGTGGTAAACTTTGACAACTCATAACACGGGTCACAAACGGTCAAGGTGGAAGGTAATGGTTTGTGAATACTAGTTATCGACTAGCAAGTACAAATACCTTCAATATGTAGTGGCACAATGTGGCTTCAATGCACAGTGACCAAAAAAAGTATGCATATTTCACAAACCATGACTACAAGAATTCAACAGTGTGTGGTCAACGTTGAAAACGCATCACATGAGCCACAAATGGTAAGAGGGGAAAACAATGGTTTGGGAGCACTAGTTATCAACTAGCAAGTACAAAGACCTTCAACAAGCAGTGGCACAGTATGGCTAGCGTGCACAGTGAACAACCAAAGGATGTAGTGGCACAATGTGGCTCCAATGCACAGTGACCGACCAAAGTATGCATATGTCATGAACCATGACCAACAAATTTCACTTCATGTGGTCAACGTTGAAAACGCATAACACGAGTCACAAATGGTCAGAGGGGAAAACAATGGGTTGGGAACACTAGTTATCAATGAGCAAGTCCAAAGACCTTCAACAAGTAGTGGCACGGTATGGCTAGCGTGCACAATGACCAACCAAAGGATGCATACGTCACTGAATACGACCGAAGAAGTCCACTATGTGTG
Organism: Penium margaritaceum; assembly: GCA_023375785.1. Taxonomy (NCBI): domain Eukaryota; kingdom Viridiplantae; phylum Streptophyta; class Zygnematophyceae; order Desmidiales; family Peniaceae; genus Penium; species Penium margaritaceum. The sequence goes on along the minus strand of SZWC01000291.1, from coordinate 228,695 downwards.
GTCAACATTGACAACTCATAACATGAGTCACAAATGGGCAGAGGGAGAGACAATGGTTTGGGAAGCCTATGTATCGACTAGAATGGACAACGAACTTCAATACGTAGTGGTACGGTGTGGCCAATATGCACACCAAACAACCAAAATAGGCATATGTCACTGATCATGACCAGAAAATTTCAATATGGGTGGTCAACGTTGACCAACCATAACACGAGTCACAAACGGTCAGGAGAGGAAACAGTGCTATGCGAGTATTGGTTCTCAACTACCAAGTACAACGACCTTCAGTCAGTAGTAGCACGGTGTGGCTACCATGCACAATGACCGACCAAAGTAGGCATATGTACTGCCTTTGACCAAATAAATCCGCTGTGTGTGGTCAACGTTGACAACTCGTAATAGGAGTCACAGATGGTCAGAGGGGGAAACAATGGTTTGGGAACACCCAGTATCAAATAGCAAGTACAAGGGACTTCAATACGATGTGGCACGGTGTTGAGACCATGCATGATGACCAACCAAACTAGGCATATGTCACTGATCATGACCAAATAATGTCACTAAGTGTGGTAAATTTGGACACCTCATAACACGAGTCACAAATGGACAGGGTGGACGGTAATGGTTTGTGAATACTAGTTATCGACTAGCAAGTACAAATACATTCAATATGTACTGGCACAATGTGGCTTCAATGCACAGTGACCAACCAAAGTATGCATATGTCACTAACCATGAACAACACATTTCACTTGATGTGGTCAACGTTGAAAACGCATAACACGAGTCACAAATGGTGAGATGGGGAAACAATGGTTTCAAAACGCTATTTATCTTCTAACAAGTACAAATATCATTCATATGTATTGGCACGGTGTGGCTACCATGCACAATGACCTATCCAAGTAGGCATACATCACTGCTCAGGACCAAATAAGTTTCGTGTGTTGGGTCAACATTCACAACTCATAATACAAGTAAAAAATGGGCAGAGGGAGAAACAATGGTTTGGGAATACTTGGTATTGACTAGCAAGTACAAAGACCTTTGATAAGCGGTGGCACAGTGTGGCTACCATGCACAATGATCAACCAAAGCATTATTGTGTCACTCCATATCATAAAAAGAGTTTCACTGTTTGTTGTCAACTTTCCTTCTCACGGCTGGTCAATCGGAGCAATGGATGAGATGTTATTCAAGCTCAAAATAGCAAATTTTGACATTCCGTCTACGTCAAATTTTTATGAATAAACTAACTTTGTTATCATTCATGAATTTAAAAACTACCCTCTAATCTTACACCCCCCTAGTTTTATTCCATTTACCCATATGAATCCTTTTAATGTCATTTGGACATCATATGAACACCGTGCGAGTTGGCTTAGTGCTTATAGAGCTAGATTCCCGAGCGATAGGTCCTAGGTTTGAATCCTCGTACGCGCAATATAGAATAGGCTCGCGACCTGGGGGGTGGGGGCCGTGTTATGATACCTCAACTCTACCTTCGAGCCTAAGCCGTGGGGGGGGGGGTAGGGGATGTCNGAATCCTTTTAATGTCATTTGGACATCATATGAACACCGTGCGAGTTGGCTTAGTGCTTATAGAGCTAGATTCCCGAGCGATAGGTCCTAGGTTTGAATCCTCGTACGCGCAATATAGAATAGGCTCGCGACCTGGGGGGTGGGGGCCGTGTTATGATACCTCAACTCTACCTTCGAGCCTAAGCCGTGGGGGGGGGGGGTAGGGGGTGTCATAATGCGGTCGCAAATCTGTCCTCCAGGTCGTCCACGGAACATCCCTCTAGGGGGGTAGGAGGGAGTATTCCAGCGAAGGCACCTACGCGTAACAAATCAACAAAAACTGACCTGGTGTCAAGGGGAGAAACCTTTTTCTATTTATGGACTAGCAAGTGCAAAGCCTTTCAACAAGTAGTAGAACAGTGTGGCCACCATGCACAATGACCAACCAGATTAGGCATGTGCCACTTACCATGACCAAATAATTTTACTATGTGTGGTCAACGTTGACAACCCATAATATGGGTCACGATTTTTCAGAGGGGGAAGCAATGGGTTGGGAATACTAGATGCCAACTACCAAGTACAACAACCTTCAGTCAGTAGTAGCACGGTTGGGCTACCATGCACAATGACCGATCAAAGTAGGCATATGTATTGCCTTTGACCAAAGAAATCCGCGGTGTGTGGTCAACGTTGACAACTCATAATAGGAGTCACAAATGGTCAGATGGGGGAAACAATGGTTTGGGAACACCAAGAATCACATAGCCAACACAAGGGGCTTCAATACGGTGTGGCACGGTGTGGAGACCAGGCACGATGACCAACCAAAGTAGGCATATGTCACTTACCATGACCAAATACTGTCACTAAGTGTGGTAAAAGTTGACAACTCATAACACGGGTCACGAATGGTCAGGGTGGAAGGTAATGGTTTGTGAATACTAGTTATTGACTAGCAAGTACAAATACCTTCAATATGTAGTGGCACAATGTGGCTTCAATGTACAGTGACCAACCAAAGTATGCATATGTCACAAACCATGACCAAAAGAATTTCACAGTGTGTGGTCAACGTTGAAAACACACAACATGAGTCACAAATGGTCAGAGGGGAAAACAATGGTTTGGGAACACAAGTTATCAACTAGAAAGTACAAAGACCTTCCACAAGCAGTGGCACGGTATGGCTAGCGTGCACAGTGACCAACCAAAGGATGCATACGTCACTGACTTATGACTTTTAGTGCCACAGTGCACAATAGCCGCATCTACCTTCCCCACCAAGTCCCGCACGTAGTGATGACGGATCTCGATGTGCTTGGTCCTCCTGTGCAGTACTGGATTCTGGGTCAGGCTGATGGCACTCCTGTTGTCAACGTTGAGTACCGTCGGCTTCCTTTGCGGTACGCCGATCTCCTTGAGCAGCCGCCTCAGCCACACCGCCTCCTTTGCGACTTCCGCAAGCGCGATGTACTCCGCTTTGGTGCTGGACAGCGCTACGCAATCCTGCTTACTGCTTGCCCATGAAACTGCTGCACCACCAAGCACAAACACGTACCCCGACGTTGATTTTCTGTCATCCACATCACCAGCCCAGTCGGCATCCGAGTAGCCGACCAAATCGAGGGAGTCGTCACGTGCTCCCCCTCGAAACACGAGCCGCGACTGTTTTGTCGCCTTGAGATAGCCGAGGATCTACTTCACCGCTTGCCAATGCAACGGCCCAGGGTCAGCAACGTAGCGGCTCACTTGGCCTTCCGCGAAGGCCAGGTCGGGTCGCGTCGCCACCATGGCGTACATGATGCTCCCCACTGCGGACTGGTATGGCACACCTGCCATCTCCTCCTTCTTCTCGTCCGTGCTCGGGCCCATGCCCGAGCTCAACTCACACGTGGTGGTCATGGGTGTGCCGATGGGGTTGCACTCCTCCATGTTGTAGCAGCGGAGCACCTCTTGCACGTACTTTGCCTGCCCCATCTCGAGCGTGCATGCCTTGCGGTCCCTCTTGATGGCGACGCCGAGGTAGTACTCGAGCTCGCCCATGTCGGTCATTTTAAACCGACCGCCCAGCTGCCGCTTCAGGTTCACCAACTCTTCCATGTCCGATGACACGAAGATGAGATCATCCACATAGAGTGCCACGAACTGGTGCAGCCCCGGCTGCTTCCGCACGTACACACTGTGATCCGCTTTGCAGTGCTTGAAGCCAAGCTCGGCCATGAAGCCGTCAAATTTCAGGTACCACATGAGTGGCGCTTGCTTCAGCCCGTTGAGTGCCTTGCGAAGCCGGCACACATTCCCCGGCGGCGCGTCCGGCCCCTCCGGCACCTCCATGTAGACCTCCTTGTCCAGGTCGCCGTTGCGGAACACGGTTTTCACGTCCATTTGGTGGACTTCATAGTCGTGCACCGCCGCCACCGAGAGGATGGAACGAATGGAGGCGAAATTTTCCACCGGCGCGAAGGTTTCATCGTAGTGTTCACCCTTTCGCTGGGCGTATCCCTTCGCGACCAGCCGCGCCTTGTACCACTCCACCTTACCCTCCTTGGTGAGCTTCTTCTTGAAGATCCACTTGGAGCCGATGATTTTTGCGCCCTCCGGCCTGTCAATCAGCTGCCAAGTGCCATTCTCTTCATGGGAGGCAAGCTCATGTTTCATAGCTCCCTCCCACTCAGCCCCATCCTTCCGCTGCAACGCCTCCTTGACGGTCTCGGGCTCCTCTTGCGCAAAGAACGCTCAAGCGAGTCCAGTCCAGATGCCCTATGCGGCATCATACCTCTTTGCCGTCCTCTGTGCGTGTCCGCTTCTCCGGGGCTGCTGCTGCTGTTGTCGTTGCTGCTGCTGCTGCTGCTGCCCCTCGCGGTGCCACTCGCACCGCTGGCCTGCTACCCCTGTCTCGGGGACCGTGGAGATGCGGGCTCACTCCCCGTCTCCTCGTTTGGCTCCACTGCTGCCGGCGCTTCGGACTCATTGTCCGACTCGGCTGAATGAAAATCAGCCGCTCCCACATCGCCCGGATGATTCTCGCCGGCTGGAGCCGATGGGACGTCACCCTCTTTTGCGTCCTCCGGCGTCTCTCCCTCAAGGAGTGGCAGCCACTCCCCACGCTTGGAAAGTCCCGCGTCCTTGTCTGTCCAATGGCTGGCCTCGTCGAACGTGACGTCGTGACTCTTCACGATCTGCTGCCTCCGCGGGTCGAAAAGCCGGTATGCCTTGCTCCCGCTATCGTACCAGACGTAGATGCACCGGCAAGTTCGCGGGTCTAGCTTGCCCCGCCCCTCCCGTACCTGCACAACAGCTTGTGCAATACAACCAAACGTACGGAAGTGTGACACAGTTGGCTTCCTCCCGCTCCACACTTCTTGTGGCATCTTCCACACCTTGGACTCCGCGTCTTTTAGCAGCTTTGTTGGCGTCAGGTTCATGATGTACGCCGCTGTCCGCGCTGCCTCGTCCCAGTACTGCTGCGCGAGGCCGGTGTCACTCAACTTGGACCGGACCATGTTGAGGATGGTGCGGTTCTCCCTCTCGGTGACGCCATTCTGCTGTGGAGAGTGTGGAGTATTTTTCTGCCACGCGATCCCCTTGCTCTTCATCCATGCCGAGCAGCCCTCATACTCGACACCGTTGTCGCTTCAGAACGCCTTCACCTTCAACTCCGTTTGCCGCTCCACTGCCGCTACAAACTCCTGCATACAAGTCAGGACATCACTCTTCCTCTTGATGATGTAGAGGTAGAGCTTACGGCTGTGGTCGTCGATGAAGGTGACGAAGTAGCGAGTGCCCCTGATGGAGCTCTTGAATGGTCCACACACGTCGGTGTGGACTACCTCCAACTTCGCCGATGCACGCATCCCTTTGCCATCGAACGGCTGCCGTGTTGCCTTTCCAACCACGCACGGCTCGCACACGGCGTCCTTGGCTGCTTCAAGGCTCTTGACCTCAAGACCCCGCACCACTTCCTTCTTTGCCATGTCCCTCGCAGTTGAGGGAGTGATGTGACATATGCGGCGGTGCCATAGGTCCAGATTTCCTTCATCCTTTGTCACGAGGTTGACGGCATCATTCCTTACCGCATCGGCAAGGACCTTGGTGCGAAGAAGGTACAGGTCCTCCTCCCTCTTGCCACGCGCAATCACCTCGCCGTCTCCCTCCTTCCGGATCATAGCCTCCTTCTTGTTGAAGAGCACCTCGAGCCCCTTGTCGGTAAGGCGGCTCACTGACAGCAGGTTTACCCCAAAATTGGGCATGTGGAGCACGTCGTAGATGGTACACGGGATGACTTTCCCGTTCACCACTGGCTCGATGCGTACATTGCCTTCACCCGCGGCCAACTCCGTTTTGCCGTTGGCCACTGTCATGCGCCGCTCGGTGGCGCCGTAGGTGACGAATGCCGCCCGGTTGCATTGTGTGTGGTGGCCTGATCCGGAGTCGATCACAGTGACTTCCGGATCTATCAAGTCGGTAGACTCCCTTGCCATCATGGCTTGGGTGTCCTTCTCCCCACCCTTCCTGGGCTGGTCCGACTTCTTGTTGGGGCAGTTGCGTGCATAGTGGCCCTGTTTACCACAGTTGTAACACTCCCCCTTGTTGTCACCTCTCTTGGTACCCTGGTTAGCACCCTTCCCCTTCTTGCCTCCCCCTCCACCTTGAAGGCGGACGGCATAGGCGGAAGTTGATGTCGCCCCACTCTCTCTTCCACCACGCCGCATCCATTCGTTGCGGACATACTCAGCCACCTTCGGGTACTTCAGCTCATCGGCGGACCAGCCGCCTACGACGGTGATCATGGGACTCCAACTGTCCGGCAAGGCCAGGAGGAGGATCATGGCTTGCAGCTGAGGGTCGACCTTCCATCCGGTGGCTACGCACTCGGCAGTGAGGGACTCAAACTGCTGCAAGATCTCCATGACGTTGTCGCCTTCGTTGGCTCAGAGGGTGACGAGCCTCTTGAAGACAAAGAGCTGGTTAGCAAGGTTGCTGGACTGATAGATGGTGCAGAGCTTCTTCGAGGCCTCCGCGGCCTCCGTGCATCCTTGAATCAGTGCGCGCTGCGGAGGAGCTAGCGCTAACACCAACAAAGCAAGCGCCTTCTTGTTGCGCTTCTTGTACTTGTCCACTTCCTCCGGCGTCGCGGTGTCCGGAGGCACGGTCTCTTCACCGTTGACCAGCTCAAGCAGGCCCTTGTCATCGAGGTAGATCTCAAACTACCACCTCCACAAGGGGTAGCCATTTCCATCAAACTTGGAGACGACGCCGATGCTCTCTTGCTCGGTCGTTGCCATGGCGCGCGGCGGTAGCGTGAAAGTTGAGGAGCTAGGGTCCTTCTAGGCACGTGGGCAATAACCCTTTGTTGGCTCTAGTGGGTGTAGAGGCACCCTCAAGGATGCCTAGCTCTCACTGGTTCACGCTACTAAGGTTTGGTGCAGCCAAGGGACACCAATGGTGAAGAGTGTGGAGCACAGGGATCACAGATGTGAGTGGGCAGAACACGTCGTATTGAGTAGAACTGAATCAAAACACGATTTTCTTACTAAGCATAGTGAGATTACATCGGATCCTTATAGCCTGTGAGCCAAGCTTTCCAACGCATCCAAGCACACTCAAAACGGAGCAGTAGAGCCCCTGCAACGGCCGTCGAAGTAACCCTTGGTGGAGCCGCCCACCTGGTCTTGCACTCTAGGCAACGGGAGGCGCTTCGACGATGACCCGTCGAAGCGCCTTTCCTCGCCCAGAAGTCAAGGATAAGTTCATCCTGGTCAAGGAGGTCCTTATGGTCACCTCATTCATGCCCCGGGTGCATTTGGAGGCCATTATGAATGAACTCGGATCCCTGGCGGTGGAATATCCCGCCACCCATGGCGGGTACCAGATTCCACCCATCCAACACCCGTTTTTCGGGCTAGGCTAACTTTCTGAATACTCACTCAAATTGAGCGATTCAAAGCTCGATCCTGCATGGCAAAGTCCAAGCAATCCAAATCTAAAGTCAGATCAGGTGTTCGACCACTCCTCAGTGGTCAAACCAGGGAGTACACTCAACGGCACTCATGGCAAGGGGCACACCATGTCAACAGTATTGACAAACCATTACCTTCCACCCTGACCATTTGTGACCCGTGTTATGAGTTGTCAAAGTTTACCACACTTGTGGACAGTATTTAATCATGGTCAGTGACATATGCCCACTTTGGTTGGTCATCGTGCATGGCCTCCACACCGTGCCACAATGTATTGAAGCCCCTTGTGCTTGTTATTTGATACTTGGTGTTCCCTAACCATTATTTCCCCTTCTGACCATTTGTGACTCGTATTATGAGTTTTCAACGATGACCACACACAGCGGAATTCTTTGGTCAAAGACAGTACATATGCCTACCTTGGTAGGTCATTGTGCATGGTAGTCACATCTTGCTACTACTGACTGAAGGTCATTGTACTTGGTAGTTGAGAACCGATATTCCCATAGCATTGTTTCATCTCCTGACAGTTTGTGACTCGTGTTATGGTTGGTTAAAGTTGACCACCCATCTTGAAATTCTCTGGATATCATCTCACATATGCCTAGTCTGGTTGTTTGGTGTGCATATTAGCCACACCATGCCACTACGTATTGAAGTTATTTGTCCTTTCTAGTCAATACATAGGCTTCTTAACCCATTGTCTCTCCCTCTGACCATTTGTGACTTGTGTTCCGAATTGTCAATGTTGACCACACATAGTGGACTTATTCGGTCGTAGTCAGTGACGTATGCATCATTTGGTTGGTCACTATGCACGCTAGCCATACCGTGCCACTGCTTGTTGAAGGTCTTTGTACTTGCTAGTTGATAACTAGTGTTCCCAAACCATTGTTTTCCCCTCAGACCATTTGTGACTCATGTTATGCGTTTTCAACGTTGACCACACACTGTGAAATTCTTTTGGTCATGGGTTGTGACACATGCATACTTTGGTTGGTCACTGTGCATTGAAGCCACATTGTTCCACTACATATTGAAGGTATTTGTACTTGTTAGTAAATAACTAGTATTCACAAACCATTACCGTCCACATTGACCATTTGTGACCCGTGTTATGAGTTGTCAAAGTTTACCACACTCAGGGACAGTATTTGGTCATGGTCAGTGACATATGCCTACATTGGTTGGTCATCGTGCATGGCCTCCACACCGTGCCACAACGTACTGAAGCCCTTTGTGCTTGCTATTTGATACTTGGTGTTCCCAGACCATTCTTCCCCCCTCTGACCTTTTGTGACTCGTATTATGAGTTGTCAACGTTGACCACACACAGCGGATTTCTTTGGTCAAAGGCAGTACATATGCCTACTTTGGTCGGTCATTGTGCATGGTAGCCACACCGTGCTACTACTGACTGAANGTCATCGTGCATGGCCTCCACACCGTGCCACAACGTACTGAAGCCCTTTGTGCTTGCTATTTGATACTTGGTGTTCCCAGACCATTCTTCCCCCCTCTGACCTTTTGTGACTCGTATTATGAGTTGTCAACGTTGACCACACACAGCGGATTTCTTTGGTCAAAGGCAGTACATATGCCTACTTTGGTCGGTCATTGTGCATGGTAGCCACACCGTGCTACTACTGCCTGAAGGTCGTTTTGCTTGGTAGTTGAGAACCAATATTGGCATAGCATTGTTTCCTCTCCTGACCGTTTGTGACTTGTATTATGGTTGGTCAACATTGACCACCAATATTGAAATTCTCTGGTCATGATCAGTGACATATGCCTAGTTTGGTTGCTTGGTGTGCATATTAGCCACACCGTGCCACTACGTATTGAAGTTCTTTGTCCTTTCTAGTCGATACATAGGCTTCCCAAACCATTGTCTCTCCCTGTGACCATTTGTGACTCGTGTTATGAGTTGTCAATGTTGACCACACATAGTGGACTTCTTCGGTCGTATTCAGTGACGTATGCATCCTTTGGTTGGTCATTGTGCACGCTAGCGATACCGTGCCACTGCTTGTTGAAGGTCTTTGGACTTGCTAGTTGATAACTAGTGTTTCCAACCCATTGTTTTCCCCTCTGACCATTTGTGACTCGTGTTATGCGTTTTCAATGTTTACCACATGAAGTGAAATTTGTTGGTCATGGTTCGTGACAAATGCATACTTTGGCTGGTCAATGTGCATTGAAGCCACATTGTGCCACTACATATTGAAGGTATTTGTACTTTATAGTCGATAACTAGTATTCACAAACCATTATCTTCCACCCTGACCATTTGTGACTCGTGTTATGAGTTGTCAAAGTTTACCACACTCAGAGACATTATTTGGTCATGGTCAGTGACATATGCCTACTTTGGTTGGTGATTGTGCATGGTCTCCACACCGTGCCACAGTGTATTGAAGCCCCTTTACTTGCTATCTGATACTTGGTGTTCCAAAACCATTCTTTCCTCCTCTGACCATTTGTGACTCGTATTATGAGTTGTCAACGTTGACCACACACAGCGGATTGCTTTGGTCAAAGGCAGTACATATGCCTACCTTGGTAGGTCATTGTGCATGGTAGCCACACCGTGCTACTACTGACTGAATGTCGTTGTACTTGGTAGTTCAGAACCAATATTCGCATAGCATTGATTCCTCTCTTGACCGTTTGTGACTCGTGTTATGGTTGGTCAACGTTGACCACCCATTTTGAAATTCTCTGGTCATGATCAGTGACACGTGCCTAGTTTGGTTGTTTGGTGTGCATTTTAGCCACGCCGTGCCACTACGTACTGAAGATCTTTGTCCTTTATAGTTGATACACAGGCTTCCCAAACCATTGTCTCTCTCTCTGACCATTTGTGACTCGTGTTACGAGCTGTCAATGTTGACCACACATAGTGGACTTATTCGGTCGTAGTCAGTGACGTATGCATCCTTTGGTTGGTCACTGTGCATGCTAGCCATACCATGCCACTGCTTATTGAAGGTCTTTGTACTTGCTAGTTGATAACTAGTGTTCCCAAACCATTGTTTTCCCTTCTGACCATTTGTGACTCATGTTATGCGTTTTCAACGTTGACCACACACTGTGAAATTATTTTGATAATGGTTTGTGACATATGCATACTTTGGTTGGTCACTGTGCATTGAAGCCACATTGTGCCACTACATATTGAAGGTATTTGTACTTGCTAGTTGATAACTAGTATTCGCAAACCATTACCTTCCACCCTGACCATTTGTGACCCGTGTTATGAGTTGTCAAAGTTTACCACACTTAGTGACATCATATGGTCATGGTCAGTGACATATGCCCACTTTGGTTGGTCATCGTGCATGGTCTCCACACCGTGCCACAACGTATTGAAGCCCCTTGTGCTTGCTATGTGATACTTGGTGTTCCCAAACCATTGTTTCCCCCTCTGACCATTTGTGACTCGTATTATGAGTTGTCAGCGTTGACCACACACAGCGGATTTATATGGTCAAAGCCAGTATGTATGCCTACTTTGGTCGGTCATTGTGCATGGTAGCCACACCGTGCTACTACTGACTGAGGGTCGTTGTTCTGGGTAGTTGAGAACCGATATTCCCATTGCATTGTTTCCTCTCCTGACCGTTTGTGACTCGTGTTATGGTTGGTCAACGTTGACCACCCATTTTGAAATTCCCTGGTCATGATCAGTGACATATGCCTAGTTGGTTGTTTGGTGTGCATATTAGCCACACCGTGCCACTATGTATTGGAGTTCTTTGTCAAATATAGTCAATACATAGGTTTCCCAAACCATTGTCTCCCCCTCTGACCATTTGTGACTCGTGTTATGAGTTGTCAATGTTGACCACACATAGTGGACTTATATGGTCGTAGTCAGTGACGTGTGCATCCTTCGGTTGGTCACTGTGCACGCTAGCCATACCCTGCCACTGCTTGTTGAAGGTGTGTGTACTTGCTAGTTGATAACTATTGTTCTCAAACCATTGTTTTTCCCTCTGACCATTTGTGACTCATGTTATGTGTTTTCAACGTTGACCATACTCTGTGAAATTCTTTTGATCATGGTTTGTGACATATGCATACTTTGGTTGGTCACTATGCATTGAAGCCACATTGTGCCACTACATATTGAAGGTATTTGTACTTGCTAGTCGATAACTAGTATTCACAAACCATTACCTTCCACCATGACCATTTGTTACCCGTGTTATGAGTTGTCAAAGTTTACCACACTTAGTGACATCATTTGGTCATGGTCAGTGACATATGCCCACTTTGGTTGGTCATCGTGCACGGTCTCCACACCGTGCCACAACGTATTGAAGCTCCTTGTGCTTGCTATGTGATACTTGGTGTTCCCAAACCATTGTTTCCCCCTCTGACCATTTGTGACTCGTATTATGAGTTGTCAGCGTTGACCACACAAAGCGGATTTCTTTGGTCAAAGGCAGTATATATGCCTACTTTGGTCGGTCATTGTGCATGGTAGCCGCACCGTGCTACTACTGACTGAAGGTCGTTGTTCTGGGTAGTTGAGAACCGATATTCCCATAGCATTGTTTCATCTCCTGACCGTTTGTGTCTCCTGTTAAGGTTGGTCAACGTTGACCACCCATGTTGAAATTCTCTGGTCATGATCATTAACATATGCCTAGTTTGGTTGTTTGGTGTGCATACTAGCCACACCGTGCCACTATGTATATAAGTTCTTTGTCAAATATAGTCAATACATAGGCTTCCAAAACCATTGTCTCTCCCTCTGACCATTTGTGACTCGTGTTATGAGTTGTCAATATTGACCACGCATAGTGGACTTATATGGTCGTAGTCAGTGACGTATGCATCCTTCGGTTGGTCACTGTGCACGCTAGCCATACCGTGCCACTGCTTGTTGAAGGTATTTGTACTTGCTAGTTGATAACTAGTGTTCCCAACCCACTGTTTTCCTCTCTAACCATTTGTGACTCGTGTTATGTGTTTTCAAAATTGACCACATGAAGTGAAATTTGTTGGTCATGGTTAGTGACATATACATACTTTGGTTGGTCACTGGGCATTGAAGCCACATTGTGCCACTACATATTGAAGGTATTTGTACTTGCTAGTCGATACCTAGTATTCAGAAACCATTATCTTCCACCTTGACCATTTGTGACTCGTGTTATGAGTTGTCAACGTTTACCACACTTAGTGACATTATTTGGTCATTGTCAGTGACATATGCCTACTTTGGTTGGTCATCGTGCATGGTCTCCTCATCGTGCCACAGCGTATTGCAGCCCCGTGTGCTTGCTATTTGATACTTGGTGCTCCCAAACCATTGTTTCCCCCTCTGACAATTTGTGACTCGTATATGAGTTGTCAACGCTAACCACACACAGCAGATTTCTTTGGTCAAAGGCAGTTCATATGCCTACCTTGGTCGGTCATTGTGCATTGTAGCCACACCATGCTACTACTGACTGAAGTTCGTTGTACTTGGGAGTTGAGAACCGATATTCCCATACCATTGTTCCCTCTCCTGACCGTTTGTGACTCGTGTTATGGTTGGTCAACGTTGACCACCCATATTGAAATTCTCTGGTCATGATCAGTGACATATGCCTAGTTTGGTTGTTTGGTGTGCATATTAGCCACACCGTACCTCTACGTATTGAAGTTCTTTCTCCTTAATAGTCAATACATAGGCTTCTTAACCATTATCTCTCCCTCTGACCATTTGTGACTCGTGTTATGAGTTGTCAATGTTGACCACACATAGTGGACTTATTCTGTCCTAGTCAGTGACGTATGCATCCTTTGGTTGGTCACTGTGCACGCTAGCCATACCGTGCCACTGCTTGTTGAAGGTCTTTGTACTTGCTAGTTGATAACTAGTGTTCCCAAACCATTGTTTCCCCCTCTGACCATTTCTGACTCATGTTATGCATTTTCAACGTTGACCACACACTGTGAAATTCTTTTGGTCATGGTTTGTGACATATGCATACTCTGGTTGGTTACTGTGCATTGAAGCCACATTGTGCCACTACATATTGAAGGTATTTGTACTTGCCAGTCAATAACTAGTATTCACAAACCATTATCTTCCAACCTGACCATTTGTGACTCGTGTTATGAGTTGTCAATGTTGACCACACATAGTGGACTTATTCTGTCCTAGTCAGTGACGTATGCATCCTTTGGTTGGTCACTGTGCACGCTAGCCATACCGTGCCACTGCTTGTTGAAGGTCTTTGTACTTGCTAGTTGATAACTAGTGTTCCCAAACCATTGTTTCCCCCTCTGACCATTTCTGACTCGTGTTATGCATTTTCAACGTTGACCACACACTGTGAAATTCTTTTGGTCATGGTTTGTGACATATGCATACTCTGGTTGGTTACTGTGCATTGAAGCCACATTGTGCCACTACATATTGAAGGTATTTGTACTTGCTAGTCGATAACTGGTAATCACAACCCATTACCTTCCACCCTGACCATTTGTGACCCGTGTTATGAGTTGTCAAACTTTATAACACTTAATGACAGTATTTGGTCATGGTCTGTGACATATGCTTACTTTGGCTGGTCATCGTGCATGGTCTCCACGCCGTGCCACAACGTATGGAAGCCCATTGTGCTTGCTATTTGATACTTGGTGTTCCCAAACCATTCTTTCCCCCTCTGACCATTTGTGACTCGTATTATATGTTGTCAACGTTGACCACACAGCGGATTTCTTTGGTTAAAGGCAGTACATATGCCTACTTTGGTAGGTCATTGTGCATGGTAGCCACACCGTGCTACTACTGACTGAAGGTCGTACTTGGTAGTTGAGAACCAATATTCGCATAGCATTGTTTCCTCTCTTGACCGTTTGTGACTCGTGTTATGATTGGTCAACGTTGACAACCCATATTGAAATTCTCTGGTCATGATCAGTGACACATGCCTAGTTTGGTTGTTTGGTGTGCATATTAGCCACACCGTGCCACTACGCATTGAAGTTCTTTGTCCTTTCTAGTCAATACCATGGCTTCCCAAACCAATGTCTCTCCCTCTGACCATTTGTGACTCATGTTATGCGTTTTCAACGTTGACCACATGAAGTGAAATTAGTTGGTCATGGTTCGTGACATATGCATACTTTGGTTGGTCACTGTGCATTGAAGCCACGTTGTGCCACTACATATTGAAGGTATTTGTACTTGCCAGTCAATAACTAGTATTCACAAACCATTATCTTCCAACCTGACCATTTGTGACTCGTGTTATGAGTTGTCAACGTTTACCACACTTAGTGACATTATTTGGTCATGGTCAGTGACATATGCCTACTTTGGTTGGTCATTCTACATGGTCTCCTCACCGTGCCACAGCGTATTGCAGCCCCGTGTGCTTGCTATTTGAAACTTGGTGCTCCCAAACCATTGTTTCCCCCTTTGACCATTTGTGACTCGTATATGAGTTGTCTACGCTGACCACACACAGCATATTTCTTTGGTCAAAGGCAGTACATATGCCTACTTTGGTCGGTCATTGTGCATGGTAGTCACACCGTGCTACTACTGACTGAAGGTCGTTGTACTTGGTAGTTGAGAACCGATATTTCCATATTATTGTTTCATATCCTGACCGTTTGTTACTCGTGTTATGGTTGGTCAGCGTTGACCACCCATATTGAAATTCTCTAGACATCATCTGACATATGCCTAGTCTGGTTGTTTGGTGTGCATATTAGCCACACCGTGCCACTGCATGTTGAAGTTCTTTGTCCTTTCTAGTCAATACATAGGCTTCTTAAACCATTTTCTCTCCCTCTGACCATTTGTGACTCGTGTTACGAGTTGTCGATGTTGATCACACATAGTGGACTTATTCGGTCTTAGTCAGTGACGTATGCATCCTTTGGTTGGTCATTGTGCACGCTAGCCATGCCGTGCCACTGCTTGTTGAAGGTCTCTATACTTGCTACTTGATAACCAGTGTTCCCAAACCATTGTTTTCCCCTTTGACCATTTGTAACTTATGTTATGCGTTTTCAACATTAACCACACACAGTGAAATTAATTTGGTCATGGTTTGTGACATATGCATACTTTGGTTGGTCACTGTGCATTGAAGCCACATTGTGCCACTACATATTGAAGGTACTTGTTCTTGCTAGTCGATATCTAGTAATCACAAACCATTACCTTCCACCCTGACTATTTGTGACCCGTGTTATGAGTTGTCAAAGTTTACCACACTTAGTGAAATTATTTGGTTATGGTCAGTGACATATGCCTACTTTGGTTGGTCATTGTGCATGGCCTCCACGCTGTGCCACAACGTATGGAAGCCCCTTGTGCTTGCTATTTGATACTTGGTGTTCCCAAACCATTCTTCCCCCCTCTGACCATTTGTGACTCGTATTATACGTTGTCAACGTTGACCACACAGCGGATTTCTTTGGTCAAAGGCAGTACATATGCCTACTTTGGTAGGTCATTGTGCATGGTAGCCACACCGTGCTACTACTGACTGAAGGTCGTTGTACTTGGTAGTTGAGAACCAATATTCGCATAGCATTGTTTCCTCTCTTGACCGTTTGTGACTCGTGTTATGGTTGGTCAACATTGACAACCCATATTGAAATTCTCTGGTCATGATCAGTGACACATGCCTAGTTTGGTTGTTTGGTGTGCATATTAGCCACACCGTGCCACTACGTATTGAAGTTATTTGTCCTTTCTAGTCGATACATAGGCTTCCCAAACCATTGTCTCTCCCTCTGACCATTTGTGCCTCGTGTTATGCGTTTTCAACGTTGACCACATGAAGTGAAATGTTTTGGACATGGTTCGTGACATATGCATACTTTGGTTGGTCACTGTGCATTGAAGCCACATTGTGCCACTACATATTGAAGGTATTTGTACTTGCTAGTCGATAACTAGTATTCACAAACGATTATCTTCCACCCTGACCATTTGTGACTCGTGTTATGTGTTGTGAAAGTTTACCATACTTAGTGACATTATTTGGTCATGGTCAGTGACATATGCCTACTTTAGTTGGTCATCCTGCATGGTCTCCACACCGTGCCATAGCGTATTGAATCCCCTTGTGCTTGCTATTTGATACTTGGTGTTCCCAAACCATTGTTTCCCCCTCTGACCATTTGTGACTCGTATTATGAGTTGTCAACGTTGACTACACACAGCGGATTTATTTGGTCAAAGGCAGTACATATGCCTACTTTGGTCGGTCATTGTGCATGGTAGCCACACCATGCTACTACTGACTGAAGGTCGTTGTACTTGGTAGTTGAGAACCAATATTCCCATAGCATTGTTTCCTCTCCTGACCGTTTGTGACTCGTGTTATGGTTGGTCAACGTTGACCACCCATAATGAAATTCTCTGGTCATGATCAGTGACATATGCCTACTTTGGTTGGTCATTGTGCACGCTAGCCATACCGTGCCACTGCTTGTTGAAGGTCTCTATACTTGCTACTTGATAACCAGTGTTCCCAAACCATTCTTCCCCCCTCTGACCATTTGTGACTCGTGTTACGAGTTGTCGATCTTGACCACACATAGTGGACTTATTCGGTCGTAGTCAATGACGTATCCATCCTTTGGTTGGTCATTGTGCACGCTAGCCATACCGTGCCACTGCTTGTTGAAGGTCTCTATACTTGCTACTTGATAACCAGTGTTCCCAAACCATTCTTCCCCCCTCTGACCATTTGTGACTCGTGTTACGAGTTGTCGATCTTGACCACACATAGTGGACTTATTCGGTCGTAGTCAATGACGTATCCATCCTTTGGTTGGTCATTGTGCACGCTAGCCATACCGTGCCACTGCTTGTTGAAGGTCTCTATACTTGCTACTTGATAACCAGTGTTCCCAAACCATTCTTCCCCCCTCTGACCATTTGTGACCCGTGTTATGAGTTGTCAAAGTTTACCACACTTAGTGAAATTATTTGGTTATGGTCAGTGACATATGCCTACTTTGGTCGGTCATTGTGCATGGTAGCCACACCATGCTACTACTGACTGAAGGGCGTTGTACTTGGTAGTTGAGAACCAATATTCCCATAGCATTGTTTCCTCTCCTGACCGTTTGTGACTCGTGTTATGGTTGGTCAACGTTGACCACCCATAATGAAATTCTCTGGTCATGATCAGTGACATATGCCTAGTTTCGTTGTTTGGTGTGAATATTAGCCACACCGTGCCACTACGTATTGAAGTTCTTTGTCCTTTCTAGTCAATACATAGGCTTCCCAAGCCATTGTCTCTCCCTCTGACCATTTTTGACTCGTGTTATAAGTTGTCAATGTTGACCACACACAGTGGACTTCTTCGGTCGTATTCAGTGACGTATGCATCCTTTGGTTGGTCATTGTGCATGGTAGCCACACCGTGCTACTACTGACTGAAGGTCATTGTATTTGGTTATTGAGAACCAATATTTGCATAGCATTGTTTCCTATCCTGACCGTTTGTGACTGGTGTTATGGTTGGTCAACGTTGACCACCCATAATGAAATTCTCTGGTCATGATCAGTGACGTATGCCTAGTTTCGTTGTTTGGTGTGCATATTAGCCACACCGTGCCACTGCATATTGAAAATTATTTGTCGTTTCTATTCAATACATAGGCTTCCCAAACCGTTGTCTCTCCCTCTGACCATTTGTGACTAGTGTTATGAGTTGTCAATGTTGACCCCACATAGTGGACCTCTTTGGTCGTATTCAGTGACGTATGCATCCTTTGGTTAGTCATTGTGCACGCTAGTCATGCCGTGCCACTACTTGTTGAAGAACTTTGGACTTGCTAGTTGATAACTATAGTTCCCAACCCATTGTTCTCCCCTCTGACCATTTGTGACTCGTGTTATGCGTTTTCAATGTTGACCACATGCAGTGAAATGTGTTGGTCATGGTTCTTGACATATGCATGCTTTGGTTGGTCACTGTACATTGAAGCCACATTGTGCCACTACATATTGAAGGTATCTGTACTTGCTAGTCGATAACTAGTATTCACAAACCATTACCATCCACCCTGCCCTTTTGTGACTCGTGTTATGAGTTGTCAAAGTTTACCACACTTAGTGACATTATTTGGTCATGGTCAGTGACATATGCCTACTTTGGTTGGTCATCGTGCATGGTCTCCACACCGTGCCACAGCGTATTGAAGCCCCTTGTGCTTGCTATTTGATACTTGGTGTTACCCAACCATTCTTTCCCCCTCTGGCCATGTGTGACTCGTATTATGAGTTGTCAACGTTGACCACACACAGCGGATTTCTTTGGTCAAAGGCAGTACATATGCCTACTTTGGTAGGTCATTGTGCATGGTAGCCACACCGTGCTACTACTGACTGAAGGTCGTTGTACTTGGTAGTTAAGAACCAATATTCGCATAGAATTGTTATCTCTTCTGACCGTTTGTGACTCGTGTTATGGTTGGTCAACGTTGACCACCCATACTGAAATTCTCTGGTCATGATAAGTGACATATGCCTAGTTTGGTTGTTTGGTGTGCATATTAGCCACACAGTGCCACTACGTGTTGAAGTTCTTTGTCCTTTCTAGTCGATACATAGGCTTCCCAAACCATTGTATCTCCCTCTGACCATTTATGACTCGTGTTACGAGTTGTCAATGTTGACCACACATAGTGGACTTATTCGGTCGTAGTCAATGACGTATCCATCCTTTGGTTGGTCACTGTGCATGCTAGCCATACCCTGCCACTGCTTGTTGAAGGTCTTTGTACTTGCTAGTTGATAACTATTGTTCCCAAACCATTGTTTTCCCCTCTTACCATTTGTGACTCATGTTATGCGTTTTCAACGTTGACCACACACTGTCAAATTCGTGTCGTCATGGTTTGTGACCTATGCATACTTTGGTTGGTCACTGTGCATTGAAGCCACTACATGTTGAAGGTATTTGTACTTGGTAGTCGATAACTAGTAATCACAAACCATTACCTTCCACCCTGACCATTTGTGACCCGTGTTATGAGTTGTCAAAGTTTACCACACTTAGTGACATTATTTGGTCATGGTCAGTGACATATGTCTACTTTGGTTGGTCATCGTGCATGGTCTCCACACCGTGCCACAACTTATTGAAGCCCCTTGTGCTTGCTATGTGATACTTGTTATTCCCAAACCATTGTTTCCCCCTCTGACCATGTGTGACTCGTATTATGAGTTGCCAACGTTGACCACACCAAGCAGATTTCTTTGGTCAAAGGTAGTACATATGCCTACTTTGGTCGTTCATTGTGCATGGTAGCCACACCGTGCTACTACTGACTGAAGGTCGTTGTACTTGGTAGTTGAAAAACGATGTTCCCATGGAATTGTTTCCTCTCCTGACCGTTTGTGACTTGTGTTATGGCTGGTCAACGTTGACCACCCATATTGAAATTCTCTGGACATCATCTCATATATGCCTAGTCTGGTTGTTTTGTGTGCATATTAGCCACACCGTGCCACTATGTATTGAAGTTATTTGTCCTTTCAAGTAAATACATAGGCTTCTTAAACCATTGTCTCTCCCCCTGACCATTTGTGACTCGTGTTACGAGTTGTCAATGTTGACCACACATAGTGGAATCATTCGGTCGTAGTCAGTGACGTATGCATCCTTTGGTTGGTCACTGTGCATGCTAGCCATACCGTGCCAGTGCTCGTTGAAGGTCTTTGTACTTGCTAGATGATAACTAGTGTTCCCAAACCATTGTTTTCACTTCTGACCATTAGTGACTCATGTTATGCGTTTTCAACGTTGACCACACACTGTGAAATTCTTTTGGTAATGGTTTGTGACATATGCATACTTTGGTTTGTCACTGTGCATTTAAGCCACATTTTGCCACTACATATGGAAGGTATTTGTACTTGCTAGTTGATAACTAGTATTGACAAACCATTACCTTCAACCCTGACCATTTGTGATCTGTGTGATGAGTTGTCAAAGTTTACCACACTTAGTGACAATATTTGGTCATGGTTAGTGACATATGCCTACTTTGGTTGGTCATCGTGCATGGCCTCCACACCGTGCCACAACGTATTGAAGCCCCTTATGCTTGCTATTTGATACTTGGTGTTCCCAGACCATTCTTTCCCCCTCTGACCATTTGTGACTCGTATTATGAGTTGTCAACGTTGACCACACACAATGGATTTCTTTGGTCAAAGGCAGTACATATGCCTACTTTGGTCGGTCATTGTGCATGGTAGCCACACCGTGCTACTACTGACTGAAGGTCGTTGTACTTGGTAGTTGAGAACCGATATTTCCATATCATTGTTTCATATCCTGACCGTTTGTTACTCGTGTTATGGTTGGTCAGCGTTGACCACCCATATTGAAATTCTCTGGACATCATCTGACATATGCCTAGTCTGGTTGTTTGGTGTGCATATTAGCCACACCGTGCCACTGCATGTTGAAGTTCTTTGTCCTTTCTAGTCAATACATAGGCTTCTTAAACCATTTTCTCTCCGTCTGACCATTTGTGACTCGTGTTACGAGTTGTCGATCTTGACCACACATAGTGGACTTATTCGGTCTTAGTCAGTGACGTATGCATCCTTTGGTTGGTCATTGTGCACGCTAGCCATACCGTGCCACTGCTTGTTGAAGGTCTCTATACTTGCTACTTGATAACCAGTGTTCCCAAACCATTGTTTTCCCCTCTGACCATTTGTAACTCATGTTATGCGTTTTCAACATTAACCACACACAGTGAAATTTATTTGGTCATGGTTTGTGACATATGCATACTTTGGTTGGTCACTGTGCATTGAAGCCACATTGTGACACTACGTATTGAAGGTATTTGTTCTTGCTAGTCGATAACTAGTAATCACAAACCATTACCTTCCACCCTGACTATTTGTGACCCGTGTTATGAGTTGTCAAAGTTTACCACACTTAGTGAAATTATTTGGTCATGGTCAGTGACATATGCCTACTTTGGTTGGTCATCGTGCATAGTATCCACACCATGCCACAACTTATTGAAGCCCCTTGTGCTTGCTATGTGATACTTGGTATTCCCAAACTGTTGTTTCCCCCTCTGACCATTTGTGACTCGTATTATGAGTTGCCAGCGTTGACCACACAAAGCGGATTTCTTTGGTCAAAGGCAGTACATATGCCTACTTTGGTCGGTCATTGTGCATGGTAGCCACACCGTGCTACTACTGACTGAAGGTCGTTGTACTTGGTAGTTGAGAACCGATATTCACATGGCATTGTTTCCTCTCCTGACCGTTTGTGACTCGTGTTATGGTTGGTCAACGTTGACCACCCATGTTGAAATTCTCTGGACATCATCTCACATATGCCTAGTCTGGTTGTTTGGTGTGCATATAAGCCACACCGTGCCACTACGTATTGAAGTTCTTTGTCCTTTCTAGTCAATACATATGCTTCTTAAACCATTGTCTCTCCCTCTGACCATTTGTGACTCGTGTTACGAGTTGTCAACGTTGACCACACTTATTGGAATTATACGGTCGTAGTCAGTGACGTATGCATCCTTTGGTTGGTCACTGTGCACGCTAGCCATACCGTGCCAGTGCTTGTTGAAGATCTTTGTACTTACTAGTTGATAACTAGTGCTCCCAAACCATTGTTTTCCCCTCTGACCATTTGTGACTCATGTTATGCGTTTTCAACGTTGACCACACACTGTGCAATTCTTTTGGTCATGGTTTGTGACATATGCATACTTTGGGTTGTCACTATGCATTGAAGCCACATTGTGCCACTACATATGGAAGGTATTTGTACTTGCTAGTTGATAACTAGTATTGACAAACCATTACCTTCCACCCTGACTATTTGTGACCCGTGTTATGAGTTGTCAAAGTTTACCACACTTAGTGACAGTATTTGGTCATGGTCAGTGACATATGCCTACTTTGGTTGGTCATCGTGCATGGCCTCCACACCGTGCCACACATATTGAAGCCCCTTGTGCTTGCTGTGTTATACTTGGTGTTCCCAAACCATTGTTTCCCCCTCTGACCATTTGTGACTCGTATTATGAGTTGTCAACGATGACCACACACAGCGGAATTCTTTGGTCAAAGGCAGTACATATGCCTACTTTGGTCGGTCATTGTGCATGATAGCCACACCGTGCTACAACTGACTGGATGTCGTTGTACTTGGTAGTTGAGAACCAATATTCCCATAGCATTGTTTCGTCTCCTGACCGTTTGTGACTCGTGTTATGGTTTGTCAACGTTGACCACCCATATTGAAATTCTCTAGACATCATCTCACATATGCCTAGTCTGGTTGTTTGGTGTGCATATTAGCCACACTGTGCCACTACGTATTGAAGTTCTTTGTCCTTTCTAGTCAATACATAGGCTTCTTAAACCATTGTCTCTCCCTCTGACCATTTGTGACTCGTGTTACGAGTTGTCATTGTTGACCACACATAGTGGACTTATTCGGTCATAGTCAGTGACGTATGCATCCTTTGGTTGGTCACTGTGCACGCTAGCCATACCGTGTCACTGCTTGTTGACGGTCTTTGTACTTGCTAGTTGATAACTAGTATTCCCAAACCATTGTTTTCCCCTCTGACCATTTGTGACTCATGTTATGCGTTTTCAGCGTTGACCACACACTGTGACATTCTTTTGGTCATGGGTTGTGACATATGCATACTTTGGTTGGTCACTGTGTATTGAAGCCACATTGTGCCACTACATATTGAAGGTATTTGTACTTGCTAGTCAATAACTAGTATTCAAAAACCATTACCTTCCACCCTGACCATTTGTGACCCGTGTTATTAGTTGTCAAAGTTTACCACACTTAGTGACAGTATTTGGTCATGGTAAGTGGCACATGCCTAATCTGGTTGGTCATTGTGCATGGTAGCCACACCGGTCTACTACTTGTTGAAAGGCTTTGCACTTGCTAGTCCGTAAATAGAAAAAGGTTTATCCATTTGACACCAGGTCGGTTTTTGTTTATTTGTTACGCGTATGTGCCTTCACTGGAATACACAAGACAGCTTTGGTTGGTCATTGTGCATGGTAGCCACTCCGTGCCACCACTTATCAAAGGTCTTTGTACTTGCTAGTTGATACCAAGTATTCCCAAACCATTGTTTCTCCCTCTGCCCATTTTTTACTTGTATTATGAGTTGTGAATGTCAACCACACACACGAAACTTCTTTGGTCATGAGCAGTGATGTATGCCTACTTGGACAGGTCATTGTGCACGGTATCCACACCGTGCCAATACATACAAAATATATTTGTACTTGCTAGAAGATACATTGCGTTTTGAAACCAGTGTTCCCCCCCTCTGACCATTTGTGACTCGTGTTATGCGTTTCCAACGTTGACCACATGAAGTGAAATGTGTTGGTCATGGTTAGTGACATATGCATACTTTGGTTTTTCACTGTGCATTGGAGCCACATTGTGCCACTACGTATTGAAGGTATTTGTACTTGCTAGTCAAAAGCTAGTATTCACAAACCATTACCATCCACCCTGCCCATTTGTGACTCGTGTTATGAGGTGTCAAAGTTTACCACACTTAGTGACATTATTTGGTCATGGTAAGTGACATATGCCTACATTGTTTGGTCATCATGCATGGTCTCCACACCATGCCACAGCGTATTGAAGGCCCTTGTGCTTGCTATTTGATACTTGGTGTTCCCAAACCATTGTTTCCCCCTCTGACCAGTTGTGACTCGTATTATGAGTTGTCAACGTTGACCAAAAACAGCGGAATTCTTTGGTCAAAGGCAGTACATATGCCTACTTTGGTCGGTCATTGTGCATGGTAGCCACACCGTGCTACTGCTGACTGAAGGTCGTTGTACTTGGTAGTTCAGAACCCATATTCGCATAGCATTGTTTTCTCTCCTGACCGTTTGTGACTCGTGTCATGGTTGGTCAACGTTGACCACCCATATTGAAATTCTCTGGTCATGATCAGTGACATATGCCTAGTTTGGTTGTTTGGTGTGCATATAAGCCACGCCGTGCCACTACGTATTGAAGTTCTTTGTCCTTTCTAGTCGATACATAGGCTTCCCAAACCATTGTCTCTCCCTCTGACCATTTGTGACTCGTGTTATGAGTTGTCAATGTTGACCACACATAGTGGACTTCTTCGGTTGTATTCAGTGACGTATGCATCCTTTGGTCGGTCATTGTGCAAGCTAGCCATACCGTGCCACTACTTGTTGAAGGTCTTTGGACTTGCTAGTTGATAACTATTGTTCCCAACCCATTGTTTTCCCCTCTGACCATTTGTGAATCGTGTTATGCGTTTTCAACGTTGACCACATGAAGTGAAATATGTTGGTTTTGGTTCGTGACATGTGCATACTTTGGTTTGTCACGGTGCATTGAAGCCACATTGTGCCACTACATATTGAAGGTATTTGTACCTGCTAGTCGATAACTAGTATTCACAAACCATTATCTTCCACCCTGACCAGTTGTGACTCGTGTTATGAGTTGTCAAGGTTTACCACACTTAGTGACATTATTTGGTCATGGTCAGTGACATATGCCTACTTTGGTTGGTCACTGTGCATTGAAGCCACATTGTGCCACTACATATTGAAGGTATTTGTACCTGCTAGTCGATAACTAGTCTTCACAAACCATTATCTTCCACCCTGACCATTTGTGACTCGTGTTATGAGTTGTCAAAGTTTACCACACTTAGTGACATTATTTGGTCATGGTCAGTGACATATGCCTACTTTGGTTGGTCATCGTGCATGGTCTCCAAACCATGCCACAGCGCATTGAAGCCCCTTGTGCTTGCTATTTGATACTTGGTGTTCCCAATCCATTCTTTCCCCCTCTGACTATTTGTAACTGGTATTATGAGTTGTCAACGTTGATCACACGCAGCGGATTTCTTTGGTCAAAGGCAGTACATATCCCTATTTTGGTAGGTCATTGTACATGGTAGCCACACCGTGCTACTACTGACTGAAGGTCATTGTACTTGGTAGTCGACAACCAATATTCGCATAGCATTGTTTCCTCTCCAGACCGTTTGTGACTCGTGTTATGGTTGGTCAACGTTGACCAGCCATATTGAAATTCTCTGGTCATGATCAGTGACATATGCCTAGTTTGGTTGTTTGGTGTGCATATAAGCCACACCGTGCCACTACGTACTGAAGTTCTTTGTCCTTTCTAGTCCATACATAGGCTTCCCAAACCATTGTATTTCCCTCTGACCATTTGTGACTCGTGTTGTGAGTTGTCAATGTTGACCACACATAGTGGACTTCTTCGGTCGTAGTCAGTGACGTATGCATCCTTTGGTTGGTCATTGTGCACGCTAGCCATACCGTGCCACTACTTGTTGAATGTATTTGGACTTGCTAGTTGATAACTAGTGTTCCCAACCCATTGTTTTCCCCTCTGACCATTTGTGACTCGTGTTATGCGTTTTCAGCGTTTACCACGTGAAGTGAAATATGTTGGTTTTGGTTCGTGACATGTACATACTTTGGTTTGTCACTGTGCATTGAAGCCACATTGTGCCACTACATATTGAAGGTATTTGTACCTGCTAGTCGATAACTAGTCTTCACAAACCATTATCTTCCACCCTGACCAGTTGTGACTCGTGTTATGAGTTGTCAAGGTTTACCACACTTAGTGACATTATTTGGTCATGGTCAGTGACATATGCCTACATTGGTTGGTCATCGTGCATGGTCTCCACACCGTGCCACAGCATGTTGAAGCCCCTTGTGCTTGCTATTTCATACTTGGTGGTCCCAAACCATTGTTTCCCCCTCTGAGCATTTGTGACTCGTATTATGAGTTGTAAACGTTGACTACACACAGCGGATTTCTTTGGTCAAAGGCAGTACATATGCCTACTTTGGTCGGTCATTGTGCATGGAAGCCACACCGTGCTACTACTGACTGAAGGTCGTTGTACTTGGTAGTTGAGAACCAATATTCGCATAGCATTATTTCCTCTCCTGACCGTTTGTGACTCGTGTTATGGTTGGTCAACGTTGACCACCCACATTGAAATTCTATGGTCATTATCAGTGACATATGCCTAGTTTGGTTGTTTGGTGTGCATATTAGCCGCACCGTGCCACTACATATTGAAGTTCATTGTCCTTTCTAGTCGATACATAGGCTTCCCAAACCCTTGTCTCTCCCTCTGACCAATTGTGACTCGTGTTATGAGTTGTCAATGTTGACCACACATAGTGGAAATCTTCGGTCGTATTCAGTGACGTATGCATCCGTTGGTTGGTCATTGTGCACGCTAGCCATACCATGCCACTACTTGTTGAAGGTCTTTGGACATGCTAGTTGATAACTAGTGTTCCCAACCCAATGTTTTCCCCTCTGACCATTTGTGACTCGTGTCATGCATTTTCAACGTTGACCACATGAAGTGAAATGTGTTGGTCATGGTTCGTGACATATGCATACTTTGGTTGGTCAATGTGCATTGAAGCCACATTGTGCCACTATATATTGAAGGTATTTGTACTTGCTAGTCAATAACTAGTATTCACAAACCATTACCGTCCACCCTGCCCATTTGTGACTCGGTTTATGAGTTGTCAAAGTTTGCCACACTTAGTGACATCATTTGGTCATGGTCAGTGACACATGCCTACTTTGGTTGGTCATCGTGCATGGTCTCCACACCGTGCCACGACTTATTGAAGCCCCTTGTGCTTGCTATGTGATACTTGGTATTCCCAAACCATTGTTTCCCCCTCTGACCATTTGTGACTCGTATTGTGAGTTGCCAGCGTTGACCACACAAAGCGGATTTCTTTGGTCAAAGGCAGTACATATGCCTACTTTGGTCAGTCATTGTGCATGGTAGCCACACCGTGCTACTACTGACTGAAGGTCGTTGTACTTGGTAGTTGAGAACCGATATTCCCATGGCATTTTTTCCTCTCCTGACCGTTTGTGACTCGTGTTCTGGTTGGTCAACGTTGACCACCCATATTGAAATTCTCTGGACATCATCTCACATATGCCTAGTCTGGTTGTTTGGTGTGCATAGTAGTCACACCGTGCCACTACGTATTGAAGTTCTTTGTCCTTTCTAGTCAATACATAGGTTTCTTAAACCATTGTCTCTCCCTCTGACCATTTGTGACTCGTGTTACGAGTTGTCAATGTTGACGACACATAGTGGACATATTTGGTCGTAGTCAGTGACGTATGCATGCTTTGGGTGGTCACTGTGCACGCTAGCCATACCGTGCCAATGGTTGTTGAATGTCTTTGTACTTGCTAGTTGATAACTAGTGTTCCCAACCCGTTGCTTTCCCCTCTGACCATTTGTGACTCATGTTATGCATTTTCAACGTTGACCACACACTGTGAAATTCATTTGGTCATGGTTTGTGACATATGCATACTTTGGTTGGTCACTGGGCATTGAAGCCACATTGTGCCACTACATATTGAAGGTATTTGTACTTGCTAGTCAATAACTAGTTTTCACAAACCATTACCATCCACCATGACCATTTGTGACCGGTGTTATGAGTTGTCAAAGTTTACCACACTTAGTGACAGTATTTGGTCATGGTCAGTGACATATGCCTACTTTGGTTGGTCATCGTGCATGGTCTCCACACCGTGCCATAGCGTATTGAAGCCCCTTGTGCTTGCTATTTGATAATTGGTGTTCCCAAACCATTGTTTCCCCCTCTGACCATTTGTGACTCGTATTATGAGTTGTCCACGTTGACCACACACAGCGGATTTCTTTGGTCAAAGGCAGTACATATGCCTTCTTTGGTCGGTCATTGTGCATGGTAGCCACACCGTGCCACTACTGACTAAAGGTTGTTGTACTTGGTAGTTGAGAACCAATATTTGCATAGCATTGTTTCCTCTCCTGACCGTTTGTGACTCGTGTTATGGTTGGTCAACGTTGACCACCCATATTGAAATTCCCTGGACATCATCTGACATATGCCTAGTCTGACTGTTTGGTGTGCATATTAGCAACACCGTGCCACTGCGTGTTGAAGTTCTTTGTCCTTTCTAGTCAATACATAGGCTTCTTAAACCATTGTCTCTCCCTCTGACCATTTGTGACTCGTGTTACGAGTTGTCAATGTTGAACACACATAGTGGACTTATTCGGTCTCAGTGAGCGACGTATACATCCTTTGGTTGGTCACTGTGCACGCTAGCCATACCGTGCCACTGCTTGTTGAAGGTCTTTGTACTTGCTAGTTGATAACTAGTGTTCCCAACCCATTGTTTTCCCCTCTGACCATTTGTCACTCATGTTATGCATTTTCAACGTTGACCACACACTGTGAAATTCTTTTGGTCATGGTTTGTTACATATGCATACTTTGGTTAGTCACTGGGCATTGAAGCCACATTGTGCTACTACATATTGAAGGTATTTGTACTTGCTAGTCAATAACTAGTATTCACAAACCATTACCATCCACCCTGACCATTTGTGACCGGTGTTATGAGTTGTCAAAGTTTACCACACTTAGTGACAGTATTTGGTCATGGTCAGTGACATATGCCTACTTTGGTTGGTCATCGTGCATGGTCTCCACACCGTGCCATATCGTATTGAAGCCCCTTGTGCTTGCTATTTGATAATTGGTGTTCCCAAACCATTGTTTCCCCCTCTGACCATTTGTGACTCGTATTATGAGTTGTCAACGTTGATCACACACAGCGGATTTCTTTGGTCAAAGGCAGTACATATGCCTACTTTGGTCGGTCATTGTGCATGGTCTCCACACCGTGCCATATCGTATTGAAGCCCCTTGTGCTTGCTATTTGATAATTGCTGTTCCCAAACCATTGTTTCCCCCTCTGACCATTTGTGACTCGTATTATGAGTTGTCAACGTTGATCACACACAGCGGATTTCTTTGGTCAAAGGCAGTACATATGCCTACTTTGGTCGGTCATTGTGCATGGTAGCCACACCGTGCCACTACTGACTGAAGGTTGTTGTACTTGGTAGTTGAGAACCAATACTCGCATAGCATTGTTTCCTCTCCTAACCATTTGTGACTCGTGTTATGGTTGGTCAACGTTGACCACCCATATTGAAATTCGCTGGTCATGATCAGTGACATGTGCCTAGTTTTGTTGTTTGGTGTGCATATTAGCCACACCGTGCCACTACGTATTTAAGTTCTTTGTCCTTTCTAGTCGATACATAGGCTTCCCAAACTATTGTCTCTCCCTCTGACCATTTTGTGACTCGTGTTATGAGTTGTCAATGTTGACCACACATAGTGGACTTCTTCGGTCGTATTCAGTGACGTATGCATCCTTTGGTTGGTCATTGTGTACGCTAGCCATACCGTGCCACTACTTGTTGAAGGTATTTGGACTTGCTAATTGATAAGTAGTGTTCCCAACCCATTGTTTTCCCCTCAGACCAATTGTGAGCCGTGTTATGCGTTTTCAACGTTGACCACATGGAGTGAAATTTGTTGGTCATGGTTCGTTACATATGCATACTTTGGTTGGTCACTGTGCATTGAAGCCACATTGTGCTACTACATATTGAAGGTATTTGTACTTGCTAGTCGATAACTAGTATTCACAAACCATTGTCTTCCACCC
Organism: Penium margaritaceum; assembly: GCA_023375785.1. Taxonomy (NCBI): domain Eukaryota; kingdom Viridiplantae; phylum Streptophyta; class Zygnematophyceae; order Desmidiales; family Peniaceae; genus Penium; species Penium margaritaceum. Next base: position 198,559 of record SZWC01000291.1, on the reverse strand, counting down.
TGACCATTTGTGACTCGTGTTATGATTTGTCAAAGTTTACCACACTTAGTGACATTATTTGGTCATGGTTAGTGACATATGCCTACTTTGGTTGGTCATCGTGCATGGTCTCCACATGGTGCCATAGCGTATTGAAGCACCTTGTGTTTGCTATTTGAGAATTGGTGTTCCCAAACCATTCTTTCCCCCTCTGACCATTTGTGACTCGTATTATGCGTTGTCAACGTTGACCACACACAGCGGATTTCTTTGGTCAGAGGTAGTACATATGCTTACTTTGGTCGGTCATTGTGCATGGTAGCCACACCGTGCTACTACTGACTGAAGGTCGTTGTACTTGGTAGTTGAGAACCAATATTCGCATAGCATTGTTTCCTCTCCTGACCGTTTGTGACTCGTGTCATGGTTGGTCAACGTTGACCACCCATATTGAAATTCTCTGGTCATGATCAGTGACATATGCCTAGTTTGGTTGTTTGGTGTGCATATTAGCCACACCGTGCCACTACGTATTGAAGTTCTTTGTCCTTTCTAGTCGATACATAGGCTTCCCAAACCATTGTCTCTCCCTCTGACCATTTGTGACTCGTGTTTTGAGTTGTCAATGTTGACCACACATTGATAACTAGTGTTCCCAAACCATTGGTTCCCCCTCTGACCATTTCTGACTCATGTTATGCGTTTTCAATGTTGACCACACACTGTGAAATTCTTTTGGTCATGGTTTGTGACATATGCATACTCTGGTTGGTTACTGTGCATTGAAGCCACATTGTGCCACTACATATTGAAGGTATTTGTACTTGCTAGTCGATAACAGGTAATCACAACCCATTACCTTCCACCCTGACCATTTGTGACCCGTGTTATGAGTTGTCAAAGCTTACAACACTTAATGACAGTATTTGGTCATGGTCAGTGACATATGCCTACTTTGGTTGGTCATCGTGCATGGTCTCCATGCCGTGCCACAACGTATGGAAGCCCATTGTGCTTGCTATTTGATACTTGGTGTTCCCAAACCATTCTTTCCCCCTCTGACCATTTGTGACTCGTATTATATGTTGTCAACGTTAACCACACAGCAGATTTCTTTGGTGAAAGGCAGTACATATGCCTACTTTGGTAGGTCATTGTGCATGGTAGCCACACCGTGCTACTCCTGACTGAAGGTCGTACTTGGTAGTTGAGAACCAATATTTGCATAGCATTGTTTCCTCTCTTGACCGTTTGTGACTCGTGTTATGGTTGGTCAACGTTGACAACCCATATTGAAATTCTCTGGTCATGATCAGTGACACATGCCTAGTTTGGTTGTTTGGTGTGCATATTAGCCACACCGTGCCACTACTTATTGAAGTTCATTGTCCTTTCTAGTCGATACCATAGCTTCCCAAACCATTGTCTCTCCCTCTGACCATTTGCGACTCATGTTATGCGTTTTCGACGTTGACCACATGAAGTGAAATTAGTTGGTCATGGTTCGTGACATATGCATACTTTGGTTGGTCACTGTGCATTGAAACCACGTTGTGCCACTACATAATGAAGGTATTTGTACTTGCTAGTCGATAACTAGTATTCACAAACCATTATCTTCCAACCTGACCATTTGTGACTCCTGTTATGAGTTGTCAAAGTTTACCACACTTAGTGACATTATTTGGTCATGGTCAGTGACATATGCCTACTTTGGTTGGTCATTGTGCATGGTCTCCTCACCGTGCCACAGCGTATTGCAGCCCTGTGTGCTTGCTATTTGATACTTGGTGCTCCCAATCCATTGTTTCCCCCTCTGACCATTTGTGACTTGTATATGAGTTGTCTACGCTGACCACACACAGCAGATTTCTTTTGTCAAAGGCAGTTCATATGCCTATTTTGGTCGGTCATTGTACATTGTAGCCACCCCATGCTACTACTGACTGAAGGTCGTTGTACTTGGTAGTTGAGAACCGATATTCCCATACCATTGTTTCCTCTCCTGACCGTTTGTAACTCGTGTTATGGTTGGTCAACGTTGACCTCCCATATTGAAATTCTCTGGTCATGATCAGTGACATATGCCTGGTTTGGTTGTTTGGTGTGCATATTAGCCACACCATACCTCTATGTATTGAAGTTCTTTGTCCTTTACAGTCATTACATATGCTTCTTAACCATTATCTCTCCCTCTGACAATTTCTGACTCGTGTTATGAGTTGTCAATGTTGACCACACATTGTGGACTTATTCTGTCGTAGTCAGTGACGTATGCATTCTTTGGTTGGTCACTGTGCACGCTAGCCATACCGTGCCACTGCTTGTTGAAGGTATTTGTACTTGCTAGTTGATAACTAGTGTTGCCAAACCATTGTTTTCCCCTCTAACCATTTGTGACTCATGTTATGCGTTTTCAACGTTGACCACACACTGTGAAATACTTTTGGTCATGGTTTGTGACATATGCATACTCTGGTTGGTCGCTGTACATTGAAGCCACATTGTGCCACTACATATTGAAGGTATTTGTACTTGCTAGTCAATAACTAGTAATCACAACCCATTACCTTCCACCCTGACCATTTTTGACCCGTGTTATGAGTTGTCAAAGTTTACCACACTTAATGACTGAATTTGGTCATGGTCAGTGACATATGCCTCTTTTGGTTGGTCATCGTGCATGGCCTCCACGTCGTGCCACAACGTATGGAATCCCCTTGTGCTTGCTATTTGATACTTGGTGTTCCCAAACCATTCTCCCCCCCTCTGACCATTTGTGACTCGTATTATACGTTGTCAACGTTGACCACACAGCGGATTTCTTTGGTCAAAGGCAGTACATATGCCTACTATGGTAGGTCATTGTGCATGGTAGCCACATCGTGCTACTACTGACTGAAGGTCGTTGTACTTGGTAGTTGAGAACCAATATTCGCATAGCATTGTTTCCTCTCTTGACCGTTTGTGACTCGTGTCATGGTTGGTCAACGTTGACAACCCATATTGAAATTCTCTTGTCATGATCAGTGACACATGCCTAGTTTGGTTGTTTGGTGTGCATATTAGCCACACCGTGCCACTACGTATTGAAGTTATTTGTCCTTTCTAGTCGATACATAGGCTTCCCAAACCATTGTCTCTCCCTCTGACCATTTGTGCCTCGTGTTATGCGTTTTCAACGTTGACCACATGAAGTGAAATTTTTTGGGCATGGTTCGTGACATATGCATACTTTGGTTGGTCACTGTGCATTGAAGCCACATTGTGCCACTACATATTGAAGGTATTTGTACTTGCTAGTCGATAACTAGTATTCACAAACCATTATCTTCCACCCTGACCATTTGTGACTCGTGCTATGTGTTGTGACAGTTTACCACACTTAGTGACATTATTTGGTCATGGTCAGTGACATATGCCTACTTTAGTTGGTCATCCTGCATGGTCTCCACACCGTGCCATAGCGTATTGAATCCCCTTGTGCTTGCTATTTGATATTTGGTGTTCCCAAACCATTGTTTCCCCCTCTCACCATTTGTGACTCGTATTATGAGTTGTCAACGTGGACTACACACGGCAGATTTATTTGGTCAAAGGCAGTACATATGCCTACTTTGGTCGGTCATTGTGCATGGTAGTTAGACCGTGCTACTACTGACTGAAGGTCGTTGTACTTGGTAGTTGAGAACCAATATTCCCATAGCATTGTTTCCTCTCCTGACCGTTTGTGACTCGTGTTATGGTTGGTCAACGTTGACCACCCATAATGAAATTCTCTCGTCATGATCAGTGACATATGCCTAGTTTCGTTGTTTGGTGTGAATATTAGCCACACTGTGCCACTACGTATTGAATTTCTTTGTCCTTTCTAGTCGATACATAGGCTTCCCAAGCCATTGTCTCTCCCTCTGACCATTTGTGACTCGTGTTATAAGTTGTCAACGTTGACCACACACAGTGGACTTCTTCGGTCGTATTCAGTGACGTATGCATCCTTTGGTTGGTCATTGTGCACGCTAGCCATACCGTGCCACTACTTGTTGAAGGTATTTGGACTTGCTAGTTGATAACTAGTGTTCCCAACCCATTGTTTTCTCCTCTGACCATTAGTGAGTCGTGTTCTGCATTTTCAACGTTGATCACATGAAGTGAAATTTGTTGGTCATGGTTCGTGTCATATGCATACTTTGGTTGGTCACTGTGCATTGAAGCCACATTGTGCCACTACATATTGAAGGTATTTGTACTTTCTAGTCGATAACCAGTATTCACAAACCATTATCTTCCACCCAGACCATTTGTGACTTGTGTTATGAGTTGTCAAAGTTTACCATACTTAGTGACATTATTTGGTCATGGTCAGTGACATATGCCTACTTTGGTTGGTCATCGTGCACGGTCTCCACACCGTGCCATAGCGTATTGAAGCCCCTTGTGCTTGCTATTTGATACTTGGTGTTCCCAAACCATTCTTTCCCCCCAGACCATTTGTGACTCGTATTATGAGTTGTCAACGTTGACCACACACAGCGGATTTCTTTGGTCAAAGGCAGTACATATGCCTACTTTGGTCGGTCATTGTGCATGGTAGCCACACCGTGCTACTACTGACTGAAGGTCGTTGTACTTGGTAGTTGAGAACCNTGTCAAAGTTTACCACACTTAGTGACATTATTTGGTCATGGTCAGTGACATATGCCTACTTTGGTTGGTCATCGTGCATGGTCTCCACACCGTGCCATAGCGTATTGAAGCCCCTTGTGCTTGCTATTTGATACTTGGTGTTCCCAAACCATTCTTTCCCCCCAGACCATTTGTGACTCGTATTATGAGTTGTCAACGTTGACCACACACAGCGGATTTCTTTGGTCAAAGGCAGTACATATGCCTACTTTGGTCGGTCATTGTGCATGGTAGCCACACCGTGCTACTAATGACTGAAGGTCATTGTATTTGGTAATTGACAACCAATATTTGCATAGCATTGTTTCCTCTCCTGACCGTTTGTGACTGGTGTTATGGTTGGTCAACGTTGACCACCCATAATGAAATTCTCTGGACATGATCAAGGACATATGCCTAGTTTGGTTGTTTGGTGTGCATATTAGCCACACCGTGCCACTAGGTATTGAAAATTCTTTGTTGTTTCTAGTCAATACATAGGCTTCCCAAATCGTTGTCTCTCCCTCTGACCATTTGTGACTAGTGTTATGAGTTGTCAATGTTGACCACACATAGTGGACCTCTTCGGTCGTATTCAGTGACGTATGCATCCTTTGGTTAGTCATTGTGCACGCTAGTCATGCCGTGCCACTACTAGTTGAAGGTCTTTGGACTTGCTAGTTGATAAATAGAGTTCCCAACCCATTGTTCTCCCCTCTGACCATTTGTGACTTGTGTTATGCGTTTTCAACGTTGACCACATGCAGTGAAATGTGTTGGTCATGGTTCGTGACATATGCATGCTTTGGTTGGTCACTGTGCATTGAAGCCACATTGTGCCACTACATATTGAAGGTATTCGTACTTGCTAGTCGATAACTAGTATTCACAAACCATTATCGTCCACCCTGTCCTTTTGTGACTCGTGTTATGAGTTGTCAAAGTTTACCACACTTAGTGACATTATTTGGTCATGGTCAGTGACATATCCCTACTTTGGTTGGTCATCGTGCATGGTCTCCACACCGTGCCACAGCGTATTGAAGCCCCTTGTGCTTGCTATTTGACACTTGGTGTTACCCAACCATTCTTTCCCCCTCTGGCCATTTGTGACTCGTATTATGAGTTGTCAACGTTGACCACACCAAGCGGATTTCTTTGGTCAAAGGCAGTACATATGCCTACTTTGATAGGTCATTGTGCATGGTAGCCACACCGTGCTACTAGTGACTGAAGGTCGTTGTACTTGGTAGTTGTAAAGCGATGTTCCCATGGCATTGTTTCCTCTCCTGACCGGTTGTGACTCGTGTTATGGCTGGTCAACGTTGACCACCCATATTGAAATTCTCTGGACATCATCTCATATATGCCTAGTCTGGTTGTTTTGTGTGCATATTACCCACACCGTGCCACTATGTATTGAAGTTATTTGTCCTTTCTAGTCAATACATAGGCTTCTTGAACCATTGTCACTCCCCCTGACCATTTGTGACTCGTGTTACGAGTTGTCAATGTTGACCACACATAGTGGAATCATTCGGTCGTAGTCAGTGACGTATGCATCCTTTGGTTGGTCACTGTGCATGCTAGCCATACCGAGCCAGTGCTCGTTGAAGGTCTTTGTACTTGCTAGTTGATAACTAGTGTTCCCAAACCATTGTTTTCCCCTCTCACCATTTGTGACTCATGTTATGCGTTTTCAACGTTGACCACACACTGTGAAATTATTTTGGTAATGGTTTGTGACATATGAATACTTTGGTTGGTCACTGTGCATTGAAGCCACATTGTGCCACTACATATTGAAGGTATTTGTACTTGCTAGTTGATAACTAGTATTCACAAACCATTATCTTCCACCCTGACCATTTGTGACTCGTGTTATGCGTTTTAAACATTGACCACATGAAGTGAAATGAGTTGGTCATGCTTCGTGACATATGCATACTTTGGTTGGTCACTGTGCATTGAAGCCACATTGTGCCACTACATATTGAAGGTATTTGTACTTGCTAGTTGATAACTAGTATTCACAAACCATTATCTTCCACCCTGACCATTTGTGACTCGTGTTATGAGTTGTCAAAGTTTACCACACTTTGTGACAGTATTTGGTCATGGTCAGTGACATATGCCTACTTTGGTTGGTCATCGTGCATGGCCTCCACACCGTGCCACGGCGTATTGAAGCCCCTTGTGCTTGCTTTTTGATACTTGGTGTTCCCAAACCATTATTTCCCCCTCTGACCATTTGTGACTCATATTATGAGTTGTCAACGCTGACCACAGAGCGGATTTCTTTGGTTTAAGGCAGTACATATGCCTACTTTGGTAGGTCATTGTGCATGGTAGCCACACCGTGCTACTACTGACTGAATGTCGTTGTACTTGGTAGTTGAGAACCAACTTTTGCATAGCATTGTTTCCTCTCCTGACAGTTTGTGACTCGTGTTATGGTTGGTCAGCGTTGACCACCCATATTGAAATTCTCTGGTCATGATCAGTGACATATGCCTAGTTTGGTTGTTTGGTGTGCATATAAGCCACACCGTGCCACTACGTACTGAAGTTTGTTGTCCTTTCTAGTCGATACATAGGCTTCCCAAACCCTTGTCTCTCCCTCTGACCAATTGTGACTCGTGTTATGAGTTGTCAATGTTGACCACACATAGTGAACTTCTTCGGTCATATTCAGTGACGTATGCATGCTTTGGTTGGTCATTGTGCACGCTAGCCATACTGTGCCACTACTTGTTGAAGGTCGTTGGACTTGCTAGTTGATAACTAGTGTTCCCAACCCATTGTTTTCCCCTCTGACCATTTGTGACTCGTGTTATGCGTTTTAAACATTGACCACATGAAGTGAAATGTGTTGGTCATGCTTCGTGACATATGCATACTTTGGTTGGTCACTGTGCATTGAAGCCACATTGTGCCACTACATATTGAAGGTATTTGTACTTGCTAGTAGATAACTAGTTTTCACAGACCATTACCATCCACGCTGCCCATTTGTGACTCGTGTTATGAGTTGTCAAAGTTTACCACACTTAGTGACATTATTTGGTTATGGTCAGTGACATATGCCTACTTTGGCTGGTCATCGTGCATGGTCTCCACACCGTGCCACGGCGTATTGAAGCCCCTTGTGCTTGCTTTTTGATACTTGGTGTTCCCAAACCATTATTTCCCCCTTTGACCATTTGTGACTCATATTATGAGTTGTCAACGCTGACCACAGAGCGGATTTCTCTGGTTTAAGGCAGTACATATGCCTACTTTGGTAGGTCATTGTGCATGGTAGCCACACCGTGCTACTACTGACTGAATGTCGTTGTACTTGGTAGTTGAGAACCAACTTTTGCATAGCATTATTTCCTCTCCTGACAGTTTGTGACTCGTGTTATGGTTGGTCAGCGTTGACCACCCATATTGAAATTCTCTGGTCATGATCAGTGACATATGCCTAGTTTGGTTTTTTGGTGTGCATATTAGCCACACCGTGCCACTACGCATTGAAGTTCTTTGTCCTTTCTAGTAGATACATAGGCTTCACAAACCATTGTCTCTCCCTCTGACCATTTGTGACTCGTGTTACGAGTTGTCAATGCTGACCACACATAGTGGACATATTCGGTCGTAGTCAATGACGTATGCATCCTTTTGTTAGTCATTGTGCATGTTAGCCATACCTTGCCTCTGCTTGTTGAAGGTCTTTGTACTTGCTAGCTGATAACTAGTGTTCCCAAACCATTGCTTTCCCCTCTGACCATTTGTGACTCATGTTATGCGTTTTCAACGTTGACCACACACTGTGAAATTCTTTTGGTCATGGTTTGTGATATATGCATACTTTGGTTGGTCACTGTGCATTGAAGCCACGTTGTGCCACTACATATTGAAGGTAATTGTACTTGGTAGTCGATAACTAGTATTCACAAACCATTACCTTCCACCCTGACCATTTGTGACCCGTGTTATGAGTTGTCAAAGTTTACCACACTTAGCGACATTATTTGGTCATTGTCAGTGACATATGCCTACTTTGGTTGGTCATCGTGCATGGTGTCCACACCGTGCCACAACGTATTGAAGCCCCTTGTGCTTGCTATGTGATACTTGGTGTTCCCAAACCATTGTTTCCCCATCTGACCATTTGTGACTTGTATTATGAGTTGTCAGCGTTGACCACACAGCGGATTTCTTTGGTCAAAGGCAGTACGTATGCCTACTTTGGTCGGTCATTGTGCATGGTAGCCACACCGTGCTACTACTGACTGAAGGTCGTTGTACTTGGTAGTTGAGAACCAATATTCGCATAGCATTGTTTCCTCTCCTGACCGTTTGTGACTCGTATTATGAGTTGTCAGCGTTGACCACACAGCGGATTTCTTTGGTCAAAGGCAGTACATATACCTCCTTTGGTCGGTCATTGTGCATGGTAGCCACACCGTGCTACTACTGACTGAAGGTCGTTGTACTTGGTAGTTGAGAACCAATATTCGCATAGCATTGTTTCCTCTCCTGACCGTTTGTGACTCGTGTTATGGTTGGTCAACGTTGACCACCCATATTGAAGTTCTCTGGTCATGATCAGTGACATATGCCTAGTTTGGTTGTCTGGTGTTCATATTAGCCACACCGTGCCACTACGTATTCAAGTTCTTTGTCCTTTCTAGTCAATACATAGGCTTCCCAAACCATTGTCTCCCCCTCTGACCATTTGTGACTCGTGTTATGGGTTGTCAATGTTGATCACACATAGTGGACTTCTTCGGTCGTATTCAGTGACGTATGCATCCTATGGTTGGTCATTGTGCAGGCTAGCCATACCGTGCCACTACTTGTTGAAGGTCTTTGTACTTGCTAGTTGAGATATAGTGTTCGCAACCCATTGTTTTCCCCTCTTACCATTTGTGACTCGTGTTATGCGTTTTCAATGTTGACCACATGAAGTGAAATTTGTTGGTCATGGTTAGTGACATATACATACTTTGGTTGGTCACTGTGCATTGAAGCCACATTGTGCCACTACATGTTGAAGGTATTTGTACTTGCTAGTCGATAACTAGTATTCACAAACCATTATCTTCCACCGGGACCATTTGTGACTCGTGTTATGAGTTGTCAAAGTTTACCACACTTAGTGACAGTATCTGGTCATGGTCAGTGACATATGCCTACTTTGGTTGGTCATCGTGCATGGCCTCCACACCGTGCCACAACGTATTGAAGCCCCTTGTGCTTGCTATTTGATGCTTGGGGTTCCCAAACCATTCTTTCCCCCTCTGACCATTTGTGACTCGTATTATGAGTTGTCAATGTTGACCACACACAGCGGATTTCTTTGGTCAAAGGCAGTACATATGCCTCCTTTGGTCGGTCATTGTGCATGGTAGCCACACCGTGCTACAGCTGACTGAAGGTCGTTGTACTTGGTAGTTGAGAACCGATATTTCAATAGCATTGTTTCATCTCCTGACCATTTGTGACTCGTGTTATGGTTGGTCAACGTTGACCACCCATATTGAAATTCTTTGGACATCATCTGACATATGCCTAGTGTGGTTGTTTGGTCTGCATATTAACCACATCGTGCCACTGCGTGTTGAAGTTCTTTGTCCTTTCTAGTAAATACATAGGCTTCTTAAACCATTGTCTCTCACTCTGACCATTTGTGACTGGTAGCCACACCGTGCTAATACTGACTGAAGTTCGTTGTACTTGGTAGTTGGCATATAGTATTCCCAACCCATTGTTTCCCCCTCTGACAAATCGTGACCCATATTATGGGTTGTCAACGTTGACGACACATAGTAAAATTATTTGGTCATGGTAAGTGGCACATGCCTAACCTCGTTGGCCATTGTGCATGGTAGCCACACTGGTCCACTACTTGTTTAAAGGCTTTGCACTTGCTGGTCCATAAAAAGCAAAAGGTTTCTCCCTTTGACACCAGGTCGATTTTTGTTGATTTGTTACGCGGAGGTGCCTTCACTGGAATACTCAAGAATGCTTTGGTTGGTCATTGTGCATGGTAGCCACACCGTGCCACCACTTATTGAAGGTCTTTGTACTTGCTAGTTGATACCAAGTATTCCCAAACCATTGTTTCTCCCTCTGCACATTTTTTACTTGTATTATGAGTTGTGAATGTTGACCACAGACACGAAACTTCTTTGGTCATGAGCAGTGATGTATGCCTATTTTGACAGGTCATTGTGCACGGAAGCCACACCGTGTCAATACATACGAGATATATTTGTACTTGCTAGAAGATACATAGCGTTTTGAAACCATTGTTTTCCCCTCTCACAATTTATGACTCGTGTTATGCGTTTTTAACGTTGACCACATGAAGTGAAATGTGTTGGTCATGGTTAGTGACATATTCATACTTTGGTTGGTCATTGTGCATTGAAGCCACATTGTGCCACAACATATTGAAGGTATTTGTACTTGCTAGTCGATAACTAGTATTCACTAACCATTACCGTCCACCCTGCCCATTTGTGACTTGTGTTATGAGGTGTCAAAGTTTACCACACTTAGTGACATTATTTGGTCATGGTCAGTGACATATGCCTACTTTGGTTGGTCATTGGGCATGGTCTCCACAAAGTGCCACAGCGTATTGAAGCCCCATGTGCTTGCTATTTGATACTTGGTGTTCCCAAACCATTGTTTCCCCCGCTGACCATTTGTGACTCGTATTATGAGTTGTCAATGTTGACTACACACAGCGGATTTCTTTGGTCAAAGGCAGTACATATGCCTACTTTGGTCGGTCATTGTGCATGGTAACCACACCGTGCTACTACTGACTGAAGGTCGTTGTACTTTGTACTTGAGAACCAATATTTGCATAGGATTGTTTCCTCTCCTGACCGTTTGTGACTCGTGTTATGGTTGGTCAACGTTGACCACCCAGAATGAAATTCTCTGGTCATGATCAGTGACATGTGCCTAGTTTGGTTGTTTGGTGTGCATATTAGCCACACCATGCCACTACGTATTGGAGTTCTTTGTCCTTTATAGTTGATACATAGGCTTCCCAAACCACTGTCTCTCCCTCTGACCATTTATGACTCGTGTTATGAGTTGTCAATGTTGACCACACATAGTGGACTTCTTCGGTCGTATTCAGTGACGTGTGCATCCTTTGGTTGGTCATTGTGCACGCTAGCCATACCGTAGTGGCACGGTATGGCTAGCGTGCACAATGACCAACCATATGATGCATACGTCACTGAATACGACCGAAGAAGTCCACTATGTGTGATCAACATTGACAAGCCATAACACGAGTCACAAATGGTCAGAGGGGGAGACAATGGTTTGGGAAGCCTATGTATCGACTAGAAAAGACAAAGGTCTTCAATACGTAGTGGCACGGTGTTGCTAATATGAACACCAAACAACCAAACTAGGCATATGTCACTGATCATGACCAGAGAATTTCAATATGGGTGGTCAACGTTGACCAACCATAACACGAGTCACAAACGGTCAGGAGAGGAAACAATGCTATGCGAATGTTGGTTCTCAACTGCCAAGTACAACGACCTTCAGTGAGTAGTAGCACGGTGTGGCTACCATGCACAATTACCGACCAAAGGAGGCATATGTACTGCCTTTGACCAAAGAAATCCGCTGTGTGTGGTCAACGCTGACAACTCATAATACGAGTCATAAATGACCAGAGGGGGAAACAATGGTTTGGGAACACCAACTATCGTATAGCAAGATCAAGGGGCTTCAATACGCTATAGCACGCTGTGGAGACAATGCACGATGACCAACCAAAGTAGGCACATGTCACTGACCATGACCAAATAATGTCACTAAGTGTGGTAAACTTTGACAAGTCATAACATGAGTCACAAATGGTCAGGGTGGAAGATAATGGTTTGTGAATACTAGTTATCAACTAGCAAGTATAAATACCTTCAATGTGTACTGGCACAATGTGGCTTCAATGCACAGTGACCAACCAAAGTATGCACATGTCACGAACCATGACCAACAAATTTCACTTCATGTGGTCAACGTTGAAAACGCATAACACGATTCACAAATTGTCAGAGGGGAAAACAATGGGTTGGGAACCCTAGTTATCAACTAGCAGGTCCAATGACCTTCAAGAAGTAGTGGCACGGTATGGCTAGCATGCACAATGACCAACCAAAGGATGCATACGTCACAGAATATGACCGAAGAAGTCCACTATATGTGGTCAACATTGACAACTCATAACACGATTCACAAATGGTCAGAGGGAGAGACAATGGTTTGGGAAGCCTATGTATTGACTATAAAGGAAAAAGAACTCCAATACATAGTGGCACAGTGTGGCTAGTATGCACACCAAAAAACCAAGCTAGGTATATGTCACTGATCATGACCAGAGAATTTCAATATGGGTGGTCAACGTTGACCAACCATAACACGAGTCACAAACGGTCAGGAGAGGAAACAATGCTATGCGAATATTGGTTCTCAAATACCAAGTACAACGACCTTCAGTCATTAGTAGCACGGTGTGGCTACCATGCACAATGACCTACCAAAGTAGGTATATGTACTGCCTTTGACCAAATTAATCCGCTATGTGTGGTCAACATTGACACATCATAATAAGAGTCACAAATGGTTAGAGGGGGAAAGAATGGTTTTGGACCACCAAGTATCAAATAGCAAGCACAAGGGGCTTCAATACGCTGTGGCACCGTGTGGAGACCATGCACAATGACCAACCAACGTAGGCATATGTCACTGACCATGACCAAATAATGTCACTAAGTGTGGTAAGCTTTGACAACTCATAACACGAGTCACAAATGGTCAGGGTGGAAGATAATGGTTTGTGAATACTAGTTATCGACTAACAAGTACAAATACCTTCAATGTGTAGTGGCACAATGTGGCTTCAATTCACAGTGACCAACCAAACTATGCACATGTCACGAACCATGACCAACAAATTTCACTTCATGTGGTCAACGTTGAAAACGCATAACACGAGTCACAAATGGTCAGAGGGGAAAACAATGGGTTGGGAACACTAGTTATCAACTAGCAAGTCCAAAGACCTTCAACAAGTAGTGGCACGGTATGGCTAGCGTGCACAATGACCAACCAAAGGATGCATACGTCACTGAATACGACCGAAGAAGTCCACTATGTGTGGTCAACATTGACAACTCATAACACGATTCACAAATGGTCAGAGGGAGAGACAATGGTTTAAGAAGCCTATGTATTGACTAGAAAGGACAAAGAACTTCAATACATAGTGGCAAGGTGTGGCTAATATGCACACCAAACAACCAGACTAGGCATATGTGAGATGATACCTAGAGAATTTCAATATGGGTGGTCAACGTAGACCAACCATAACACGGGTCACAAACGGTCACGAGAGGAAACATTGCCATGGGAATATCGGTTCTGAACTACCAAGTACAATGAACTTCAGTCAGTAGTAGCACGGTGTGGCTACCATGCACAATGACCGACCAAAGTAGGCATATGTACTGCCTTTGACCAAAGAAATCCGCTTTGTGTGTTTAACGTTGGCAACTCATAATACGAGTCACAAATGGTCAGAGGGGGAAACAGTGGGTTGGGAATACCAAGTATCTCATAGCAAGCACAAAAGGCTTCGATAAGTTGTGGCACGGTGTGGACACCATGCACGATGACCAACCAAAGTAGACATATGTCACTGACCATGACCAAATAATGTCACTAAGTGTGGTAAACTTTGAGAACTCATAACACGGGTCACAAATGGTCAGGTGGAAGGTAATGTTTTGTGATTACTAGTTATCAAGTAGCAAGTACAAATACCTTCAATATGTAGTGGCACAATGTGGCTTCAAGGCACAGTGACCAACCAAAGTATGCATGTGTCACAAACCATGACCAAACGAATTTCACAGTGTGTGGTCAACGTTGAAAACGCATAACATGAGTCACAAATGGTCAGAGGGGAAAACAATGGTTTGCGAACACTAGTTATCAACTAGCAAGTACAAAGACCTTCAACAAGCTGTGGCACGGTATGGCTAGCGTGCACAGTGACCAACCAAAGGATGCATATGTCATTGACTGAGACCGAATAAGTCCACTATGTGTCGTCAACATTGACAACTCGTAACACGTGTCACAAATGGTCAGAGGGAGATACAATGGTTTAAGAAGCCTATGTATTGACTAGAAAGGACAAAGAACTTCAACACGCAGTGGCACGGTATGGATAATATGCACACCAAACAACCAGACTAGGCATATGTCAGATGATGTCCAGAGAATTTCATTACGGGTGGTCAACGTTGACCAACCATAACACGAGTCACAAACGGTCAGGAGATGAAAAAAGTATATGGAAATATCAGTTATCAACTACCAAGTACAACGACCTTCAGTCAGTAGTAGCACGGTGTGGCTACCATGCACAATGACTGACCAAAGTAGGCATATGTACTGCCATTGACCAAAGAAATCCGCTGTGTGTGGTCAACGTAGACAACTCATAATACGAGTCACAAATGGTCAGAGGGGGAAAGATTGATCTGGGAACACCAAGTATCAAATTGCATGCACAAGGGGCTTCAATACGTTGTGGCACGGCGTGGAGACCATGCACGATGACCAACTAAAGTAGGCATATGTCACTGACCATGACCAAATACTGTCACTAAGTGTGGTAAACTTTGACATCTCATAACACGGGTCACAAATGGTCAGGGTGGAAGGTAATGTTTTGTGATTAATAGTTATCGAGTAGCAAGTACAAATACCTTCAATATGTAGTGGCACAATGTGGCTTCAATGCACAGTGACCAACCAAAGTATGCATATGTCACAAACCATGACCAAAAGAATTTCACAGTGTGTGGTCAACTTTGAAAACACATAACATGAGTCACAAATGGTCAGATGGGAAAACAATGGTTTGGTAATACTAGTTATCGACTAGCAAGTACAAAGACCTTCAACAAGCAGTGGCACGGTATGGCTAGTGTGCACAGTGACCAACCAAAGGATGCATACATCACTGACTGAGAACGAATAAGTCTACTATGTGTGGTCAACATTGAGAACTCGTACCACGAGTCACAAATGGTTAGAGGGAGAGACAATGGTTTAAGAAACCTATGTATTGACTAGAAAGGACAAAGAAATTCAATACGTAGTGGCACGGTGTGGCTAGTATGCACACCAAACAACCAGACTAGGCACATGTCACTGATCATGACTATATAATTTCAATATGGGTGGTCAACGTTGACCAACCATAACACGAGTCATGAACGGGCAGGAGAGGAAACAATGCGATGCGAACATTGGTTCTCAACTACCAAGTACAACGACCTTCAGTCAGTAGTAGGACGGTATGGCTACCATGTACAATGACCGACTAAAGTAGGCATATGTACTGCCTTTGACCAAATAAATCTCCTGAGTGTAGTCAACGTTGACAACTCATATACGAGTCACAAATGGTCAGAGGGGGAAGCAATGGTTTGGGAACACCAAGTATCAAAAAGAAAGAACAAGGGGCTCCAATACGCTGTGGCACGGTGAAGAGACCATGCACGATGACCAACCAAAGTAGGCATATGTCATTGACCATGACCAAAGAATTTCACTAAGTGTGGTAAACTTTGACAACTCATAACACGAGTCACAAATGGTCAGGGTGGAAGATAATGGTTTGTGAATACTAGTTATCCACTAGCAAGCACAAATACCTTCAATATGTAGTGGCACAATGTGGCTTCAATGCACGGTGACCAACCAAAGTATGTATATGTCACTAGCCATAACCAACAAAATTCACTTCATGTGGTCAACGTTGAAAACGCATAACACGAGTAACAAATGGACAGAGGGGAAAATAATGGGTTGGGGACACTAGTCATCAACTAGCAAGTACAAAGACCTTCAAGAAGCAGTGGCACGGTATAGCTAGCGTGCACAGTGACCAACCAAAGGATGCATGCGTCACTGACTACAACCGAATAAGTCCACTATGTGTGGTCAACATTGACAACTCATAACACGAGTCACAAATGGTCAGAGGGAGAGACAATGGTTTGGTAAGCCTATGTATTGACTAGATTTGACAAAGAACTTCAATACACAGTGGCACGGTGTCGCTTATATGCACACCAAACAACCAAACTAAGCATATTGCACTGTTCATGGCCAGATAATTTCAATATGGGGGGTCAACGTTGACCAACCATAACACGAGTCACAAACAGTCAGGAGAGGAAACAATGCCATGGGAATATCAGTTCTCAACTACCAAGTACAACGACCTTCAGTTAGTAGTATCATGGTGTGGTTACCATGCACAATGACCGACCAAAGTAGGCATATGTACTGCCTTTGACCAAAGAAATCCAATGTGTGTGGTCAACGTTGACAACTCATAATACGAGTCAAAAATGGTCAGAGGGGGAAACAATGGTTTGGGAACACCAAGTATCACATAGAAAGTACAAGGGGTTTCAATACGTTGTGGCACGGTGTGGATACCATGCACGATGACCAACCAAAGTAGGCATGTCACTGACCATGACCATATAATGTCACTAAGTGTGGTAAACATTGACAACTCATAACACGGCTCACAAATGGTCAGGGTGGAAGGTAATGGTTTGTGAATACTAGTTATCGACTAGCAAGTACAAATACCTTCGATATGTAGAGGCACAATGTGGCTTCAATGCACAGTGACCAACCAAAGTATACATATGTCACAAACCATGACCAAAAGAATTTCACAGTGTGTGGTCAACGTTGAAAATGCATAACATGAGTCACAAATGGGCAGAGGGGAAAACAATGGTTTGGGAACACTATTTATCAACTAGCAAGTACAAAGACCTTCAACAAGCAGTGGTACGGTATGGCTAGCGTACACAGTGACCAACCAAAGGATGCATACGTCACTGACTACAACCGAATAAGTCCACTATGTGTGGTCAACATTGACAACTCGTAACACGAGTCACGAATGGTCAGAGGGAGAGACAATGGTTTAAGAAGCCTATGTATTGACTACAAAGGACAAAGAACTTCAATACATAGTGGCACGGTGTGGCTAATATGCACACCAAACAACCAGACTAGGCATATGTCAGATGATGTCCAGATAATTTCAATATGGGTGGTCAACGTTGACCAACCATAACACGAGTCACAAACGGTCAGGAGATGAAACAATGCTATGGAAATATCGGTTCTCAACTACCAAGTACAACGACCTTCAGTCAGTAGTAGCACGGTGTGGCTACCATGCACAATGACCGACCAAAGTAGGCATATGTACTGCCTTTGACCAAAGAAATCCGCTGTGTGTGGTCAACGTTGACAACTCATAATACGAGTCGCAAATGGTCAGAGGGGGAAAGAATGGTTTGGGAACACCAAGTATCAAATAGCAAGCACAAGGGGCTTCAATACGCTGTGGCACGGTGTGGAGACCATGCACGATGACCAGCCAAAGTATGCATATGTCACTGACCATGACCAAATAATGTCACTAAGTGTGGTAAACTTTGACAACTCATAACACGAGTCACAAATGGTCAGGGTGGAAGATAATGGTTTGTGAATACTAGTTATTGACTAGCAAGTACAAATGCCTTTAATATGTAGTGGCACAATGTGGCTTCGATGCACAGTGACCAACCAAAGTATGCACATGTCACGAACCATGACCAACAAATTTCACTTCATGTGGTCAACGGTGAAAACGCATAACACGAGTCACAAATGGTCAAAGGGGAAAACAATGGGTTGGGAACACTAGTTATCAACTAGCAAGACCAAAGACCTTCAACAAGTAGTGGCACGGTATGGCTAGCGTGCACAATGACCAACCAAAGGATGCATACGTCACTGAATACGACCGAAGAAGTCCACTATGTGTGGTTAAAATTGACAACTCATAACACGAGTCACAAATGGTCAGAGGGAGAGACAATGGTTTGGGAAGCCTATGTATCGACTAGAAAGGACAAAGAACTTCAATAGGTAGTGGCACGGTGTGGCTAATATGCACACCAAACAACCAAACTAGGCATATGTCACTGATCATGACCAGAGAATTTCAATATGGGTGGTCAACGTTGACCAACCATAACACGAGTCACAAACGGTCAGGAGAGGATACAATGCTATGCGAATATTGGTTCTCAACTACTAAGTACAACGACCTTCAGTCAGTAGTAGCACGGTGTGGCTACCATGCACAATGACCTACCAAAGTAGACATATGTACTGCCTTTGACCAGAGAAATCCGCTGTGTGGTGTCAACGTTGACAACTCATAATACAAGTCACAAATGGTCAGAGGAGGAAAGAATGGTTTGGGAACACCAAGTATCAAATAGCAAGCACAAGGGGCTTCAATACGCTGTGGCACGGTATGGAGACCATGCATGATGACCATCCACAGTAGGAATATGTCACTGACCATGACCAAGTAATGTCACTAAGCGTGGTAAACTTTGACAACTCATAACACGAGTCACAAATGGGCAGGGTGGATGGTAATGGTTTGTGAATACTAGTTATCGAATAGCAAGTACAACTACCTTCAATATGTAGTGGCACACTGTGGCTTCAATGCACAGTGACCAACCAAAGTATGCATATGTCACGAACCATGACCAACAAATTTCACTTAATGTGGTCAACGTTGAAAACGCATAACACGAGTCACAAATGGTCAGAGGGGAAAACAATGGGTTGGGAACACTTGTTATCAACTAGCAAGTCCAAAGACCTTCAACAAGTAGTGGCACGTTATGGCTAGCGTGCACAATGACCAACCAAAGGATGCATACGTCACCGAATACGACCGAAGAAGTCCACTATGTGTGGTCAACATTGACAACTCATAACACGAGTCACAAATGGTCAGAGGGGGAGAGAATGTTTTTGGAAGCCTATGTATCTACTAGAAAGGACAAAGAACTTAAATACGTAGTGGCACGGTGTGGCTAATATGCACACCAAACAACCAAACTAGGCATACGTCACTGATCATGACCAGAGAATTTCAATATGGGTAGTCAACGTTGACCGACCATAACACGAGTCACAAACGGTCAGGAGAGGAAACAATGCTATGTGAATATTGGTTCTCAACTACCAAGTACAACGACCTTCAGTCAATAGTAGCACGGTGTGGCTACCATGCACAATGACCGACCAAAGTAGGCATATGTACTGCCTTTGACCAAAGAAATCCGCTGTGTGTGGTCAACGTTGACAACTCATAATACGAGTCACAAATTGTCAGAGGGGGAAACAATGGGTTGGGAACACCAATTATCACATAGGAAGCACAAGGGGCTTCAATACGTTGTGGCACGACATGAAGACCATGCACGATGACCAACCAAAGTAGGCATATGTCACTGACCATGACAAAATAATGTCACTAAGTGTGGTAAACTTTGACAACTCATAACATGGGTCACAAATGGTTAGGGTGGAAGGTAATGGTTTGTGAGTACTAGGTATCGACTAGCAAGTACAAATACCTTCAATATTTAGTGGCACAATGTGGCTTCAATGCACAGTGACCAACCAAAGTATGCACATGTCACAATCCATAACCAAAAGAATTTCAAAGTGTGTGGTCAACGTTGAAAACGCATAACATGAGTCACAAATGATCAGAGGGGAAACAATGGCTTTGGGAACACTAGTTATCAACTGGCAAGTACAAAGACCTTCAACAAGCAGTGGCACGGTATGGCTAGCGTGCACAGTGACCAAAAAAAGGATGCATACGTCAATGACAACGACCGAATAAGTCCACTATGTGTGGTCAACATTGACAACTCGTAACCCATGTGACACATGGTCAGGGGGAGAGACAATGGTTTAAGAAGCCTATGTATTGACTAGAAAGGACAAAGAACTTCAATACATAGTGGCACGGTGTGGCTAATATGCACACCAAATAACCAGACTAGGCATATGTCAGATGATGTCCAGAGAATTTCAATATGGGTGGTCAAAGTTGACCAAACATAACACGAGTCACAAATGGTCAGGAGATGAAACAATGCTATGGAAATATCGGTTCTCAACTACCAAGTACAAAGAACTTCAGTCAGTAGTAGCACGGTGTGGCTACCATGCACAATGACCGACCAAAGTAGGCATATGTACTGCCCTTGACCAAAGAAATCCGCTGTGGGTGGTCAACATTGACAACTCATAATACGAGTCACAAATGGTCAGAGGGGAGAATAATGGTTTGGGAACACCAAGTATCAAATAGAAAACACAAGGGGCTTCAATACGCTGTGGCACGGTGTGGAGGCCATGCACGATGACCAACCAAAGTAGGCATATGTCACTGACCATGACCAAATAATGTCACTAAGTGTGGTAAACCTTGACAACTCATAACACAAGTCACAAATGGTCAGGGTGGAAGATAATGGTTTGTGAATACTAGTTATGGACTAGCAAGTACAAATACCTTCAATATGTAGTGGCACAATGTGGCTTCAATGCACAGTGACCAACCAAAGTATGCACATGTCACGAACCATGACCAACAAATTTCACTTCATGTGGTCAACGGTGAAAACGCATAGCACGAGTCACAAATGGTCAGAGGGGAAAACAATGGGTTGAGAACACTAGTTATCAACTAGCAAGTCCAAAGACCTTCAACAAGTAGTGGCACGGTATGGCTAGCGTGCACAATGACCAACCAAAGGATGCATACGTCACTGAATACGACCGAAGAAGTCCACTAAGTGTGGTCAACATTGACAACTCATAACACGAGTCACAAATGGTCAGAGGGAGAGACAATGGTTTGGAAAGCCTATGTATCGACTAGAAAGGACAAAGAACTTCAATGCGTAGTGGCACGGTGTGGCTAATATCCACACCAAACAACAAAACTAGGCATATGTCACTGATCATGACCAGAGAATTTCAATATGGGTGGTCAACGTTGACCAACCATAACACGAGTCACAAACGGCAGGAGAGGAAACAATGCTATGTGAATACTGGTACAACAACCTTCAGTCAGTAGTAGCACGGTGTGGCTACCATGCACAATGACCGACCAAAGTAGGCATATGTACTGCCTTTGACCAAAGAAATCCGCTGTGTGTGGTCAATGTTGACAACTCATAAAACGAGTCACAAATGGTTAGAGGGGGAAACAATGGTTTGGGAACACCAAGTATCAAATAGCAAGCACAAGGGGCTTCAATACGCTGTGGCACGGTGTGGATACCATGCACGATGACCAACCAAAGTTGGCATATGTCACTGACCATGGCCAAATAATGTCACTAAGTGTGGTAAACTTTGACACCTCATAACACGAGTCACACATGGGCAGGGTGGACGGCAATGGTTTGTGAATACTAGTTATCAACTAGCAAGTACAAATACCTTCAATATATAGTGGCACAATGTGGTTTCAATGCACAGTGACCAACCAAAGTATGCATATGTCACTAACCATGACCAACACATTTCACTTCATGTGGTCAACGTTGAAAACAGATAGCACGAGTCACAAATGATCAGAGGGGGAATCAATTGTTTCAAAACGCTTTGTATCTTCTAGCAAGTACAAATATCTTTCGTATGTATTGGCACGGTGTGGCTACCGTGCACAATGACCTGTCCAAGTAGGCATACATCACTGCTCATGACGAAAGAAGTTTCGTGTGTGTGGTGAACATTCACAACTCATAATAAAATTGCAAAATGGGCAGAGGGAGAAACAGTGGTTTGGGAATACATGGTATCAACAACTCAAAATACGAGTCACAATTGGTCAGAGGGGGAAACAATGGTTTGGGAATACCAAGTATCACATAGCAAGCACAAGGGGCTTCAATACGTTGTGGCTCGGTGTGGAGACAATGCACAATGACCAACCAAAGTAGACATATGTCACTGACCATGACCAAATAATGTCACTAAGTGTGGTAAACTTTGACAACTCGTAACACGGGTCACAAATGGTCAGGGTGGACGGTAATGGTTTCTGATTACTAGGTATCGACTAGCAAGTACAAATACATTCAATATGTAGTGGCACAATGTGGATTCAATGCACAGTGACCAACCAAAGTATGCATATGTCACAAACCATGACGAAAAGAATTTCACAGTGTGTGGTCAACGTTGAAAACGCATAACATGAGTCACAAATGGTCAAAGGGGAAAACAATGGTTTGGGAACACTAGTTATCAACTTGCAAGTACAAAGACCTTCAACAAGCAGTGGCATGGTATGGCTAGCGTGCACAGTGACCAACCAAATGATGCATACGTCACTGACTGAGACCGAATGTCTCCACTATGTGTGGTCAACATTGACAACTCGTAACACGAGTCACAAATGGTCAGAGGGAGAGACAATGGTTTAAGAAGCCTATGTATTGACTAGAAAGGACAAAGAAGTGCAACACGCAATGGCATGGTGTGGCTAATGTGCACACCAAACAACCAGACTAGGCATATGTCAGATGATGTCCATGGAATTTCAATATGGGTGGTAAACGTTGACCAACCATAACACAAGTCACAAACAGTCAGGAGATGAAACAATGCTATGGAAATATCGGTTATCAACTACCAAGTACAACGACCTTCAGTCAGTAGTAGCACGGTGTGGCTACCATGCACAATGACCGACCAACGTAGGCATATGTACTGTCTTTGACCAAAGAGATCCGCTGTGTGTGGTCAACGTTGACAACTCATAATATGAGTCACAAATGGTCAGAGGGAGAAAGAATGGTCCAGGAACATCAAGTATCAAATAGCAAGCACACGGGGCTTCCATACGTTGTGGCACGGTGTGGATACCATGCACGATGACCAACCAAAGTAGGCATATGTCACTGACCATGACCAAATACTGTCACTAAGTGTGGTAAACGTTGACAACTCATAACACGAGTCACAAATGGTCAGGGTGGAAGATAATGGTTTCTGAATACTAGTTATCGACTAGCAAGTACAAATAACTTCAATATGTAGTGGCACAATGTGGCTTCAATGCACAGTGACCAACCAAAGTATGTATATGTCACTAACCATGACCAACAAATTTCACTTCATGTGGTCAATGTTGAAAACGCATAACACGAGTCACAAATAGTCAGAGGTGAAAACAATGGGTTGGGAACACTGGTTATCAACTAGCAAGTACAAATACCTTCAACAAGCAGTGGCACGGTATGGCTAGCGTGCACAGTGACCAACCAAAGGATGCATACGTCACTGACTACGACCGAATGAGTCCACTATGTGTGGTCATCATTGACAACTCATAACACGAGTCACAAATGGTCAGAGGGAGAGACAATGGTTTGGGAAGCCTATGTGTTGACTATATTTGACAAAGAACTTTAATACATAGTGGCACGTTGTGGCTAATATGCACACTAAACAACCAAAATAGGCATATTTCACTGATCATGACCTGAGAATTTCAGTATGGGTGGTCAACGTTGACCAACCATAACACGAGTCACAAACGGTCGGGAGAGGAAACACTGCTATGGGAATATCGGCTCTCAACTACCAAGTACAACGACCTTCAGTCAGTAGTAGCACGGTGTGGCTACCATGCACAATCACCGACCAAAGTAGGCATATGTACTGCCTTTGACCAAAGAAATCCGCTGTGTGGTCAACGCCGACAACTCATAATACGAGTCACAAATGGTCAGAGGGGGAAACAATGGTTTGGGAACACCAAGTATCACATAGCAAGCACAAGGGGCTTCAATACGTTGTGGCACGGTGTGGAGACCATGCACGATGACCAACCAAAGTAGGCACATGTCACTAACCATGGCCAAATAATGTCACTAAGTGGGGTAAACTGTGACAACTCATAACACGAGTCACAAATGGTCAGAGGGGGAAACAATGGTTTGGGAACACCAAGTATCACATAGCAAGCACAAGGGGCTTCAATACGTTGTGGCACGGTGTGGAGACCATGCACGATGACCAACCAAAGTAGGCACATGTCACTAACCATGGCCAAATAATGTCACTAAGTGGGGTAAACTGTGACAACTCATAACACGAGTCACAAATGGTCAGGGTGGAAGATAATGGTTTGTGAAATCTAGTTATTGACAAGCAAGTACAAATATCTTCAATATGTAGTGGCACAATGTGGCTTCAATGCGCAGTGACCAACCAAAGTTTGCATATGTCACAAACCATGACCAACAAATTTCACTTCATGTGGTCAGCGTTGAAAACACATAACACGAGTCACAAATGGTCAGAGGGGGAAACAATGGGTTGGGAACACTAGATATCAACTAGCAAGTCCAAAGACCTCCAACAAGCAGTGGCACGGTATGGCTAGCATACACAATGACCAACCAAAGGATGCATACATCAGTGAATACGACCGAAGAAGTCCAGTATGTGTGGTCAACATTGACAACTCATAACATGAGTCACAAATGGTCAGATGGAAAGACAATGGTTTGGGAAGCCTATGTGTTGACTAGATTTGACAAAGAACTTCAATACGTAGTGACACGGTGTGGCTTATATGCACACCAAACAACCAAACTAGGCATATGTCACTGACCATGACCAGAGAATTTCAATATGGGTGTTCAACGTTGACCAACCATAACACGAGTCACAAACGGCCAGGAGAGGAAACAATGCTATGCGAATAATGGTTCTCAACTACCAAGTACAACGACCTTCAGTCAGTACTAGCACGGTGTGGCTAACATGCACAATGACCTACCAAAGTAGGCATATGTACTGCCTTTGACCAAAGAAATGCGCAGTGTGTGGTCAACGTTGACAACTCATATTACGAGTCACAAATGGTGAGAGGGGGAAATAATGGTTTGGGAACACCAAGTATCAAATAGCAAGCACAAGGGGCTTCAATAAGCTGTGGCACGGTGTAGAGACCATGCACGATGACCAAAGTAGGCATATGTCACTGACCATGACCAAATAATGTCACTAAGTGTGGTAACCTTTGATAACTCATCACACGAGTCACAAATGGTCAGGGTGGAAGAGAATGGTTTGTGAATACTAGTTATCGACTAGTAAGTACAAATTCCTTCAATATGTAGTGGCACAATGTGGCTTCAATGCACAGTGACCAACCAAACTATGCACATGTCACGAATCATGACCAACAAATTTAACTTCATGTGGTCAACGTTGAAAACGCATAACACGAGTCACAAATGGTCAGAGGGGAAAACAATGGGTTGGGAACACTAGTTATCAACTAGCAAGTCCAAAGACCTTCAACAAGTAGTGGCACGGTATGGCTAGCGTGCACAAGGACCAACCAAAGGATGCATACGTCACTGAATACGACCGAAGAAGTCCAGCATGTGTGGTCAACATTGACAACTCATAACACGAGTTACAAATGGTCAGATGGAGAGACAATGGTTTGGGAAGCCTATGTATCGACTATAAAGGACAAAGAACTTCAATACGTAGTGGCACAATGTGGCAAATATGTACAACAAACAACCAAACTAGGCATATGTCACTGATCATGACCAGAGAATTTCAATATGGGTGGTCAACATTGACCAACCATAACACGAGTCACAAACGGCCAGGAGAGGAAACAATCCTATGCAAATATTGGTTCTCAAATACCAAGAACAACGACCTTCAGTCAGTAGTAGCATGGTGTGGCTACCATGCACAATGACCTACCAAAGTAGGCATATGTACTGCCTTTGACCAAAGAAATGCGCTTTGTGTGGTCAACGTTGACAACTCATAATATTAGTCACAAATGGTCAGAGAAGGAAAGAATGGTTTGGGAACACCAAGTATCAAATAGCAAGCACAAGGGGTTTCAATACGCTGTGGCACGTGGTGGAGACCATGCACGATGACCAACAATAGTAGGCATATGTCACTGACCATGACCAAATAATGTCACTCAGTGTGGTAACCTTTGACAACTCATAACACGAGTCACAAATGGTCAGGGTGGAAGATAATGGTTTGTGAATACTAGTTATCGACTAGCAAGTACAAATACCTTCAATATGTAGTGGCACAGTGTGGCTTCAATGCACAGTGACCAACCAAACTATGCACATGTCACGAACCATGCCCAACAAATTTCACTTCATGTGGTCAACGTTGAAAACGCATAAGACGAGTCACAAATGGTCAGAGGGGAAAACAATGGGTTGGGAACACTAGTTATCAACTAGCAAGTCCAAAGACCTTCAACAAGTAGTGGCACGGTATGGCTAGCGTGCACAATGACCAACCAAAGGATGCATACGTCACTAAATACGACCAAGGAAGTCCACTATGTGTGGTCAACATTGACAACTCATGACACGAGTCACAAATGGTCAGAGGGAGAGACAATGGGTTTGGAAGCATATGTATCGACTAGAAAGGACAAAGAACTTCATTACGTAGTGGCACGGTGTGGCTAATATGCACACCAAACAACCAAACTAGGCATATGTCACTGATCATGACCAGAGAATTTCAATATGGGTGGTCAACGTTGACAAACCATAACACGAGTCACAAATGGTCAGAGGGAGAGACAATGGGTTTGGAAGCATATGTATCGACTAGAAAGGACAAAGAACTTCATTACGTAGTGGCACGGTGTGGCTAATATGCACACCAAACAACCAAACTAGGCATATGTCACTGATCATGACCAGAGAATTTCAATATGGGTGGTCAACGTTGACAAACCATAACACGAGTCACAAACGGTCAGGATAGGAAACAATGCTATGCGAATATTGGTTCTCAACTACCAAGTACAATGACCTTCAGTCAGTAGTAGCACGGTGTGGCTACCATGCACAATGACCTACCAAAGTAGGCATATGTACTGCCTTTGACCAAAGAAATCCGCTTTGTGTGGTCAACGTTGACAACTCATAATACGAGTCAGAAATGGTAAGAGGGGGAAGGAATTGTTTGGGAACACCAAGTATCAAATAGCAAGCACAATGGGCTTCAACACGCTGTGGCACAGTGTGGAGACCATGCACGATGACCAACCAAAGTAGGCATATGTCATTGACCATGACCAAATAATGTCACTAAGTGTGGTAAACTTTGACAACTCATCACACGAGTCACAAATGGGCAGGGTGGACAGTAAATTTTGTGAATACTATTTATCGACTAGCAAGTACAAATACCTCCAATATGTAGTGGCACAACGTGGCTTCAATGCACAGTGACCAACCAAAGTATGCATATGTCACGAACCATGACCAACAAATTCCACTTCATGTGGTCAACGTTGAAAACGCATAACACGAGTCACAAATGTTCAGAGGGGAAAACAATGGGTTGGGAACACTAGTTATCAACTAGCAAGTCCAAAGACCTCCAACAAGTAGTGGCATGGTATGGCTAGCGTGCACAATGACCAACCAAAGGATGCATACGTCACTGACAACGAACGAATAAGTCCACTAAGTGTGGTCAACATTGAAAACTCGTAACATGAGTCACAAATGGTCAGAGGGAGAGACAATGGTTTAAGAAGCCTATGTATTGACTAGAAAGGACAAAGAACTTCAATACATAGTGGCACGGTGTGGCTAATATGCACACCAAACAACCAGACTAGGCATATGTAAGATGATGTCCAGAGAAATTCAATATGGGTTGTCATTGTTGACGAACCATAACACGAGTCACAAACGGTCAGGAGATGAAACAATGCGATGGAAATATCGGTTCTCAACTACCAAGTACAACGAACTTCAGTCAGTAGTAGCACGGTGTGGCTACCATGCACAATGACCAAACAAAGTAGGCATATGTACTGCCTTTGACCAAAGAAACCCGCTGCGTGTGGTCAACGTTGACAACTCATAATACGAGTCACAAATGGTCAGAGGTGGAAAGAATTGTTTGGGAACACCAAGTATCAAATAGCAAGCACAAGAGGCTTCAATACGATATGGCACGGTGTGGAGACCATGCACGATGACCAACCAAAGTAGGCATATGTCACTGACCATGACCAAATAATGTCACTAAGTGTTGTAAACTTTGACAACTCATAACACGAGTCACAAATGGTCAGGGTGGAATATCATGGTTTGTGAATACTAGTTATCGACTAGCAAGTACAAATACCTTCAATGTATAGTGGCTGAATGTGGCTTCAATGCACTGTGACCAACCAAAGCATGCATATGTCACGAACCATGACCAACAAGTTTCACTTCATGTGGTCAACGTTGAAAACGCATAACACAATTCACAAATGGTCAGAGGGGTAAACAATGGGTTGGAAACACTAGTTATCAACTAGCAAGTCCAAAGACCTTCAACAAGTAGTGGCACGGTATGGCTAGCGTGCACAACGACCAACCAAAGGATGCATACGTCAGTGAATACGACCGAAGAAGTCCACTATGTGTGGTCAACATTGACAACTCATAACACGAGTCACAAATGGTCAGAGGGAGAGACAATGGTTTGGGAAGCCTATGTATCGACTAGAAAGGACAAAGAACTACAATACGTAGTGGCACGGTGTGGCTAATATGCACACCAAACAACCAAACTAGGCATATGTCACTGATTATGACCAGAGAATTTCAACATGGGTGATCAACGTTGACCAACTATAACACGAGTCACAAACGGTCAGGAGAGGAAACAATGCTATGCGAATATTGTTTCTCAACTACCAAGTACAACGACCTTCAGTCAGTAGTAGCACGGTGTGGCTACCATGCACAATGACCTACCAAAGTAGGCATATGTACTGCCTTTGACCAAAGAAATCTGCTGTGTGTGGTCAACTTTGACAACTCATAATACAAGTCACAAATGGTCAGAGGGGGAAAGAATGGTTTGGGAACACCAAGCATCAAATAGCAAGCACAAGGGACTTCAATACGCTGTGGCACGGTGTGGATACCATGCACGATGACCAACCAAAAAAGGCATATGTCACTGACCACGACCAAATAATGTCACTAAGTGTGGTAAACTTTGACAACTCATAACACGAGT
>SZWC01000291.1:117693-157491 GCA_023375785.1 Penium margaritaceum | reverse complement strand
CCATTGTTTCCCCCTCTGACCATTTGTGACTCGTATAAAGAGTTGCAAGCGTTGACCACATGAAGCGGATTTCTTTGGTCAAAGGCAGTACATATGCCTACTTTGGTCGGTCATTGTGCATGGTAGCCACACCGTGCTACTACTGACTGAAGGTCGTTGTACTTGGTAGTTGAGAACCGATATTCCCATGGCATTTTTTCCTCTCCTGACCGTTTGTTACTCGTGTTATGGTTGGTCAACGTTGACCACCCATATTGAAATTCTCAGGACATCATCTGACATATGCCTAGTCTGGTTTTTTGGTGTGCATATTAGCCATACCGTGCCACTGCGTGTTGAATTTCTTTGTCCTTTCTAGTCAATACATAGGCTTCATAAACCATTGTCTCTCTTTCTGACCATTTGTGACTCGTGTTACGAGTTGTCAATGCTGACCACACATAGTGGACTTATTCGGTCTCAGTCAGTGACGTATGCATCCTTTGGTTGGTCACTGTGCACGCTAGCCATACCGTGCTACTCCTTGTTGAAGGTCTTTGTACTTGCTAGTTGATAACTAGTGTTCCCAAACCATTGTTTTCCCCACTGACCATTTGTGACTCATGTTATGCGTTTTCAACGTTGACCACACACTGTGAAATTCTTTTGGTCATGGTTTGTGACATATGCATACTTTGGTTGGTCACCGTGCATTGAAGCCACATTGTGCCACTACATATTGAAGGTATTTGTACTTGCTAGTCGATAACTAGTATTCACAAACCATTATCTTCCACCCTGACCATTTGTGACTCGTGTTATGAGTTGTCAATGTTGACCACACATAGTGGACTTATTCGGTCGTAGTCAGTGACGTATGCATCNCTTGTTGAAGGTCTTTGTACTTGCTAGTTGATAACTAGTGTTCCCAAACCATTGTTTTCCCCACTGACCATTTGTGACTCATGTTATGCGTTTTCAACGTTGACCACACACTGTGAAATTCTTTTGGTCATGGTTTGTGACATATGCATACTTTGGTTGGTCACCGTGCATTGAAGCCACATTGTGCCACTACATATTGAAGGTATTTATACTTGCTAGTCAATAACTAGTAATCACAAACCATTACCTTCCACCCTGACCATTTGTGACCCGTGTTATGAGTTGTCAAAGTTTACCACACTTACTGACATTATTTGGTCATGGTCAGTGACATATGTATACTTTGGTTGGTCATCGTGCATGGTCTTCACACCGTGCCACAACTTATTGAAGCCCCTTGTGCTTGCTATGTGATACTTGGTATTCCCAAACCATTGATTCCCCCTTTGACCATTTGTGACTCGTATTATGAGGTGCCAGCGTTGACCACACAAAGCGGATTTCTTTGGTCAAAGGCAGTACATGTGCCTACTTTGGTCGGTCATTCTGCATGGTAGCCACACCGTGCTACTACCGACTGAATGTCGTTGTACTTGGTAGCTGAGAACCGATATTTCCATAGCATTGTTTCATATCCTGACCGTTTGTTACTCGTCTTACGGTTGGTCAACGTTGACAACCCATATTGAAATTCTCTGGAAATCATCTGACATATGCCTAGTCTGGTTGTTTGGTGTGCATATTAGCCACACCGTGCCACTGCGTGTTGAAGTTCTATGTCCTTTCTAGTCAATACATAGGCTTCTTAAACCATTGTCTCTCCCTCTGACCATTTGCGACTCGTGTTACGAGTTGTCAATGTTGACCACACATAGTGGACTTATTCGGTCTCAGTCCATGACGTATGCATCCGTTGGTTGTTTTCTGTGCACGCTAGCCATACCGTGCCACTGCTTGTTGAATTTCTTTGTACTTGCTAGATGATAACTATTGTTCCCAAACCATTGTTCTCCCCTCTGACCATTTGTGGCTCATGCTATGCGTTTTCAACGTTGACCACACACTGTGAAGTTATTTTGGTCATGGTTTGGTCATGGTTTGTGAAATGTGCATACTCTGGTTGGTCACTAGGCATTGAAGCCACATTGTGCCACTACATATTGAAGGTATTTGTACTTCCTAGTCAATAACTAGTATTTAGAAACCATTACCTTCCACCCTGACCATTTGTGACCCGTGTTATGAGTTGTCAACGTTTACCACACTTAGTGACAGTATTTGGTCATGGTCAGTGACATATGCCTACTTTGGTTGGTCATGGTGCATGGTCTCAACACTGTGCCATAGTGTATTGAAGCCCCTTGTGCTTGCTATTTGATAATTGGTGTTCCCAAACCATTGTTTCCCCCTCTGACCATTTGTGACTCGTATTATGAGTTGTCAACGTTGACCACACACAGCGGATTTCTTTGTTCAAAGGCAGTACATATGCCTACTTTGGTTGGTCATTGTGCATGGTAGCCACACCGTGCTACTACTGACTGAAGGTCGTTGTACTTGGTAGTTGAGAACCAATATTCGCATATAATTGTTTCCTCTCCTGACCGTTTGTGACTCGTTTTATGGTTGGTCAACGTTGATCACCCATATTGAAATTCTTTGGTCATGATCAGTGACATATACCTAGTTTGGTTGTTTGGTGTGCATATTAGCCACACAGTGCCACTACGTATTGAAGTTCTTTGTCCTTTCTAGTCGATACATAGGCTTCCCAAACCATTGTCTATCCCTCTGACCATTTGTGACTCGTGTTATGAGTTGTCAATGTTGACCACACATAGTGGACTTCTTCGGTCGTATTCAGTGACGTATGCATCCTTTGGTTGGTCATTGTGCATGGTAGCCACACCGTGCCACTACGTACTGAAGTTCTTTGTCCTTTCTAGTCGATACATAGGCTTCCCAAACCATTGTCTATCCCTCTGACCATTTGTGACTCGTGTTATGAGTTGTCAATGTTGACCACACATAGTGGACTTCTTCGGTCGTATTCAGTGACGTATGCATCCTTTGGTTGGTCATTGTGCACGTTAGCCATACCGTGCCACTACTTGTTGAAGGTCTTTGGACTTGCTAGTTGATAACTAGTGTTCCGAAACCATTGTTTTCCCATCTGATCATTTGTGAATCGTGTTATGCGTTTTCAACGTTGACCACACACTGTGGAATTCTTTTGGTCATGGTTTGTGACATATGCATACTTTGGTTGGTCACTGTGCATTGAAGCCACATTGTGCCACTACATATTGAAGGTATTTGTACTTGCTAGTCAATATATAGTATTCACAAACCATTACTTTCCACCCTGAACATTTGTGACCTGTGTTATGAGTTGTCAAAGTTTACCACACTTAGCTACATTATTTGGTCATGGTCAGTGACATATGCCTACTTTCGTTGGTCATCGTGCATGGTATCCACACCGTGCCACAACGTATTGAAGCCCCTTGTGCTTGCTATGTGATACTTGGTGTTCCCCATCCATTGTTTCCCCCTCTGACCATTTGTGACTCGTATTATGAGTTGTCAACGTTGACCACACACCGCGGATTTCCTTGGTCAAAGGCAGTATGTATGCCTACTTTGGTCGGTCATTGTGCATGGTAGCCACACCGTGCTACTACTGACTGAATGTCGTTGTACTTGGTAGTTGAGAACCGATATTCCCATAGCATTGTGTCCTCTCCTGACTGTTTGTGACTCGTTTTATGGTTGGTCAACGTTGACCACCCATGTTGAAATTCTATGGTCATGATCAGTGACATATGCCTAGTTTGGTTGTTTGGTGTGCATATTAGGCACACCGTGCCACTACGTATTGAAGTTCTTTGTCCTTTCAAGTCGATACATAGGCTTCCCAAACCATTGTCTCTCCGTCTGACCATTTGTGACTCGTGTTATGAGTTGTCAATGTTGACCACACATAGTGGACTTCTTCGGTCGTATTCAGTGACGTATGCATCATTTGGTTGGTCATTGTGCACGCTAGCCATACCGTGCCACTACTTGTTGAAGGTCTTTGGACTTGCTAGTTGATAACTAGTGTTCCCAACCCATTGTTTTTGCCTATGATCATTTGTGAATCGTGTTATGCATTTTCAACGTTGACCACATGAAGTGAAATGTGTTGGTCATGGTTTGTGACATATGTATACTTTGGTCGGTCACTGTGCATTGAAGCCACATTGTGCCACTACATATTGAAGGTATTTGTACTTGCTAGTCGATAACTAGTATTCACAAACCATTACTGTCCACCCTGCCCATTTGTGACTCGTGTTAGAAGTTGTCAAAGTATACCACACTTAGTGACACTATTTGGTCATGGTCAGTGACATGTGCCTACTTTGGTTGGTCATCCTGCATGGTCTCCACACCGTGCCACATCGTATTGAAGCCCCTTGTGCTTGCTATTTGTTACTTGGTGTTCCCAAACCATTCTTTCCCTCTCTGACCATTCGTGTCTCGTATTATGAGTTGCCAACGTTGACTACACACAGCGGATTTCTTTGGTCAAAGGCAGTACATATGCCTACTTTGGTAGGTCATTGTGCATGGTAGCCACATCGTGCTACTACTGACTGCAGGTCGTTGTACTTGGTTGTTGAGAACCAATATTCGCATAGCATTGTTTCCTCTCCTGACCGTTTGTGACTCGTGTTATGGTTGGTCAACGTTGACCACCCATATTAAAAATCTCTGGTCATGATAAGTGACATATGCCTAGTTTGGTTGTTTGGTGTGCATATAAGCCACACCGTGCCACTACGTATTGAACTTCTCTGTCCTTTTTAGTCGATACATAGGCTTCTTAAACCATTGTCTCTCCCTCTGACCATTTGTGACTCGTGTTACGAGTTGTCAATGTTGACCACACATAGTGGAATTATTCGGTCGTAGTCAGTGCCGTATGCATCCTTTGGTTGATCACTGTGCATGCTATCCATACCGTGCCACTGCTTGTTGAAGGTTGTTGTACTTGCTAAATGATAACTATTGTTCCCAAACCATTGTTTTCCCCTCTGACCATTTATGACTCGTGTTATGCGTTTTCAACGTTTACCACATGAAGTGAAATTTGTTGGTCATGGTTAGTGACATATATATACTTTGGTTGGTCACTGTGCATTTAAGCCACATTGTGCCACTACATATTGAAGGGATTTGTACTTGCTAGTCAATAACTAGTATTCACAAACCATTGTCTTCCACCCTGACCATTTGTGACTCGTGTTATGA
The DNA here is from genome assembly GCA_023375785.1 of Penium margaritaceum. Lineage (NCBI taxonomy): Eukaryota > Viridiplantae > Streptophyta > Zygnematophyceae > Desmidiales > Peniaceae > Penium > Penium margaritaceum. Next base: position 152,328 of record SZWC01000291.1, on the reverse strand, counting down.
GTTGTCAAAGTTTACCACACATAGTGACATTATTTGGTCATGGTCAGTGACATATGCATACTTTGGTTGGTCATCGTGCATGGTCTCATCACCGTGCCACAGCGTATTGCAACCCCTTGTGCTTGCTATTTGATAATTGGTGTTCCCAAACCATTATTTACCCCTCTGACCATTTGTGACTCGTATATGAGTTGTCAACGTTGACCACACACAGCATATTTATTTGGTCAACGGCAGTACGTATGCCTACTTTGGTCGGTCATTGTGCATGGAAGCCACACCATGCTACTACTGACTGAAGGTCGTTGTACTTGGTAGTTGAGAATCGATATTCCCATAGCATTGTTTCCTCTCCTGACCGTTTGTGACTCGTGTTATGGTTGGTCAACGTTGACCACCCATATTGAAATTCTCAAGACATCATCTGACATATGCCTAGTCTGGTTGTTTGGTGTGCATATTAGCCACACCGTGCCACTACGTATTGAAGTTCTTTGTCCTTTATTGTCAATACATAGGCTTCTTAACCATTGTCTCTCCCTCTGACCATTTGTGACTCGTGTTATGAGTTGTCAATGTTGACCACACATAGCGGAGTTATTCGGTCGTAGTCAGTGACGTATGCATCCTTTGGTTGGTCACTGTGCACGCTAGTCATACCGTGCCACTGCTTGTTGAAGGTCTTTGTACTTGCTAGTTGATAACTAGTGTTCCCAACCTATTGTTTTCCCCTCTGACCATTTGTGACTCATGTTATGTTTCAACGTTGACCACACACTGTGAAATTCTTTTGGTCATGGTTAGTGACATATGCATACTTTGGTTGGTCACTGTGCATTGAAGCCACATTGTGCCACTACATATTGAAGGTATTTGTACCTGCTAGTCGACAACTAGTATTCACAAACCATTATCTTCCACCGTGACCATTCGTGACTCGTGTTATGAGTTGTCAAAGTTTACCACACTTAGTGACAGTATTCAATCATGGTTAGTCACATATGCCTACTTTGGTTGGTCATCGTGCATGGTCTCCACACCGTGCCACAACGTATTGAAGCCCCTTGTGCTTGCTATTTGATACTTGGTGTTCCCAGACCATTCTTTCCCCCTTTGACCATTTTTGACTCGTATTATGAGTTGTCAACGTTGACCACACACATCGGATTTCTTTGGTCAGAGGCAGTACATATACCTACTTTGGTCGGTCATTGTGCATGGTAGCCACACTGTGCTACTACTGACTACAGGTCGTTGTACTTGGTAGTTGAGAACCGATATTTCCATATCATTGTTTCATCTCCTGACCGTTTGTGACTCGTGTTATGGTTGGTCAACGGTGACAACCCATATTGAAATTTTCCAGACATCATCTCACATATGCCTAGTCCGTTTGTTTGGTGTGCATATTAGCCACACCGTGCCACTGCGTGTTGAAGTTATTTGTCCTTTCTAGTCAATGCATTGGCTTCTTAAAACATTGTCTCTCCCTCTGACAATTTGTGACTCGTGGTACGAGTTGTCAATGTTGACGACACATAGTGGACATATTCGGTCTCAGTCAGTGACGTATGCATCCTTTGGTTGGTCACTGTGCAGGCTAGCTATAGCGTGCCATTGCTTGTTGAAGGTCTATGTACTTGCTAGTTCATAACTAGTATTCCCAAACCATTGTTTTCCCCTCTGACCATTTGTGACTCATGTTATGCGTTTTCAACGTTGACCACACACTGTGAAATTCTTTTGGTCATGGTTTGTGACATATGCATACTTTGGTTGGTCACTATGCATTGAAGCCACATTGTACCACTACATATTGAAGGTATTTGTACTTGCTAGTCGATAACTAGTAATCACAAACCATTACCTTCCACCCCGACCATTTGTGACCCGTGTTATGAGTTGTCGAAGTTTACCACACTTGGTGACATTATTTGGTCATGGTCAGTGACATATGCATACTTTGGTTGGTCATCGTGCATGGTCTCCACACCTTGCCACAACTTATTGAAGCCCCTTGTGCTTGCTATGAGATACTTGGTATTCCCAAACCATTGTTTCCCCCTCTGACCATTTGTGACTCATATTATGAGTTGCAAGCATTGACCACACAAAGCGGATTTCTTTGGTCAAAGGCAGCACATATGCCTACTTTGGTCGGTCATTGTGCATGGTAGCCACACCGTGCTACTACTGACTGAAGGTGGTTGTACTTGGTAGTTGTGAACCGATATTCCCATGGCATTGTTTTCTCTCCTGACCGTTTGTGACTTGTATTATGATTGGTCAACGTTGACCACCCATATTGAAATTCTCTGGACAACATCTCACATATGCCTAGTCTGGTTGTTTGGTGTGCATATTAGCCACACCGTGCCACTACGTATTCAAGTTTATTGTCCTTTGTAGTGAATACATATGCTTCATAAACCATTGTCTCTCCCTCTGATCATTTGTGACTCGTGTTGCGAGTTGTGAATGTTGTCCACACATAGTGTTGATAACTAGTGTTCCCAAACCATTGCTTTCCCCTCTAACCATTTGTGACTCATGTTATGCATTTTCAACGTTGACCACACAGTGTGAAATTCTTTTGGTCATGGTTTGTGACATATGCATACTTTGGTTGGTCACTGTGCATTGAAGCCACATTGTGCCACAACATACTGAAGGTTTTTGTACTTGCTAGTCGATAACTAGTATTGACAAACCATTACCTTCCACCCTGACCATTTGTGACCCGTGTTATGAGTTGTCAAAGTTTACCACACTTAGTGACAGTATTTGGTCATGGTCAGTGACATATGCCTACTTTGGTTGGTCATCGTGCATGGCCTCCACACCGTGCCACAACGTATTAAAGCCCCTTGTGCTTGCTATTTGATACTTGGTGTTCCCAAACCATTCTTTCCCCCTCTGACCATTTGTGACTCGTATAATGAGTTGTCAACGTTGACCACACACAGCGGATTTCTTTGGTCAAAGGCAGTACATATGCCTACTTTGGTCGGTCATTGTGCCTGGTAGCCACACCGTGCTACTACTGAATGAAGGTCGTTGTACTTGGTAGTTGAGAACCGATATTTCCATAGCATTATTTCATCTCCTGACCGTTTGTGACTGGTGTTATGGTTGGTCAACGTTGACCACCCATATTGAAATTCTTTGGACATCATCTGACACATGCCTATTCTGGTTGTTTGGTGTGCATATAAGCCCCACCGTGCCAGTGCGTGTTGAAGTTCTTTGTCCTTTCTAGTCAATACATAGGCTTTTTAAACCAGTGTCTCTCCCTCTGACCATTTGTGACTCGTGTTACGAGTTGTCAATGTTGACCACGCATTGTGGACTTATTCGGTCTCAGTCAGTGACGTATGCATCCTTTGGTTGGTCACTGTGCACGCTAGCCATATCGTGCCACTGCTTGTTGAAGGTCTTTGTACTTGCTAGTTGATAACTAGTGTTCCCAAACCATTGTTTTTACCTCTGACAATTTGTGACTCATGTTATGCGTTTTCAACGTTGACCACACACTGTGAAATTCCTTTGGTCATGGTTTGTGACATATGCATACTTTGGTTGGTCACTGTGCATTGAAGCTACATTGTGCCACTACATATTGAATGTATTTGCACTTGCTAGTTGATAACTAGTAATCACAAACCATTACATTCCACCCTGACCATTTGTGACCCGTGTTATGAGTTGTCAAAGTTTACCACACTTAGTTACATTATTTGGTCATGGTCAGTGACATATGCCTACTTTGGTTGGTCATCGTGCATGGTCTCCACACCGTGCCACAACTTATTGAAACCCCTTGTGCTTGCTATGTGATGCTTGGTATTCCCAAACCATTGTTTCCCCCTCTGACCATTTGTGACTCATATCATGAGTTGCCAGCGTTGACCACACAAAGCGGATTTCTTTGGTCAAAGGCAGTACATATGCCTACTTTGGTCGGTCATTGCGCATGGTAGCCACACCGTGCTACTACTGACTGAAGGTCGTTGTACTTGGTAGTTGAGAACCAATATTCCCATGGCATTGTTTCATCTCCTGACCGTTTGTGACTCGTGTTATGGTTGGTCAACGTTGACCACCCATATTGAAATTCTCTGGTCATGATTGGTGACATATGCCTAGTTTTGTTATTTGGTGTGCATATTAGCCACACCGTGCCACTACGTATTGGAGTTTTTTGTCCTTTCTAGTCGTTGTGCATCCTTAGGTTGGTCATTGTGCACGCTAGCGATACCTTGCCACTACTTGTTGAAGGTCTTTGGACTTGCTAGTTGAAAACTAGTGTTCCCAGCCCATTGTTTTCCCCTCTGACCATTTGTGAATCGTGTTATGCGTTTTCAATGTTGACCACATGAAGTGAAAATTGTTAGTCATGGTTCGTGATATATGTATACATTGGTTGGTCACTGTGCATTGAAGCCACATTGTGCCACTACATATTGAAGGTATTTGTACTTGCTAGTCGATAACTAATATTCATAAACCATTATCTTCCACCCTGACCATTTGTGACTCGTGTTATGAGTTGTCAAAGTTTACCACACTTAGTGACATTATTTGGTCATGGTCAGTGACATATGCCTACTTTGGTTGGTGATCATGCATGGTCTCCACACCGTGCCATACCTTATTGAAGCCCCTTGTGCTTTCTATTTGATACTTGGTGTTCCCAACCCATTATGTCCCCCTCTGACCATTTGTGACTCGTATTATGAGTTGTCAATGTGACCACACACAGCGGATTTCTTTGGTCAAAGGTAGTACATATGCCTACTTTGGTCGGTCATTGTGCATGGTAGCCACACCGTGCTGCTACTACTGAATGAAAGTCGTTGTACTTGGTAGTTGAGAACCAGTATTCGCATAGCATTGTTTCCTCTCCTGACCGTTTGTGACTCGTGTTATGGTTGGTCAACGTTGATCACCCATATTGAAATTCTCTGGTCATGATCGGTGACATACGCCTAGTTGGGTTGTTTGGTGTGCATATTAGCCACACCGTGCCACTACGTATTGAAGTTCATTGTCCTTTCTAGTCGATACATAGGCTTCCCAAACCATTGTCTCTCCCTCTGACCATTTGTGACTCGTGTTATGAGTTGTCAATGTTGACCACACATAGTGGACTTCTTCGGTCGTATTCTGTGACGTATGCATCCTTTGGTTGGTCATTGTACACGCTAGCCATACCGTGCCACTACTTGTTTAAGGTCTTTGGACTTGCTAGTTGATAACTGGTGTTCCCAACCCATTATTTTCCCCTCTGACCATTTGTGAATCGTGTTATGCCATTTGAACGTTGTTCACATGAAGTGAAATTTGTTGGTCATGGTTCGTGACATGTGCATACTTTGGTTGGTCACTGTGCATTGAAACTGCATTGTGCCACTACACATTGAAGGTATTTGTACTTGCTAGTCAATAACTAGTATTCACAAACCATTACCGTCCACCCTGCCCATTTTCTGACTCATGTTATGAGATGTCAAAGTTTACCACACTTAGTGACATTATTTGGTCATGGTCAGTGACATATGCCTACTTTGGTTGGTCATCGTGCATGGTCTCCACACCGTGCCACAGCGTATTGAAGACCCTTGTGCTTGGTATTTGATACTTGGTGTTCCCAAACAATTCTTTCCCTCTCTGACCATTTGTGACTCGTATTATGAGTTGTCAACGTTGACCACACACAGCGGATTTCTTTAGTCAAAGGCAGTACATATGCCTACTTTGGTAGGTCATTGTGCATGGTAGCCACACCATGCTACTACTGACTGAAGGTCGTTGTACTTGGTAGTTGAGAACCAATATTCGCATAGCATTGTTTCCTCTCCTGACCGTTTGTGACTCGTGTTGTGGTTGGTCAACGTTGACCACCCATATTGAAATTCTCTGGTCATGATCAGTGACATATGCCTAGTTTGATTGTTTGGTGTGCATATTAGCCACACCGTGCCACTACGTATCGAAGTTCTTTGTCCTTTCTATACGATACATAGGCTTCCCAAACCATTGTCTCTCCCTCTGACCATTTGTGACTCGTGTTATGGGTTGTCAATGTTGACCACACATAGTGGACTTCTTCGGTCGTAGTCAGTGACGTATGCATCCTTTGGTTGGTCATTGTGCACGCTAGCCATACTGTGCCACTACTTGTTGAAGGTCTCTGGACTTGCTAGTTGATAACTAGTGTTCCCAAGCCATTGTTTTCCCCTCTGACCATTTGTGACTCGTGTCATGCGTTTTCAACGTTGACCACATGAAGTAAAATTTGTTGGTCATGGTTCGTGACATGTGCATACTTTGGTTGGTCACTGTGCATTGAAGCCACATTGTGCCACTACATATTGAAGGTATTTGTACTTGCTAGTCGATAACTAGTTTTCACAAACCATTATCTTCCACCCTGATCATTTGTGACTCGTGTTATGAGTTGTCAAAATTTACCATACTTAGTGACATGATTTGGTCATGGTCAGTCACATAAGCCTATTTTGGTTGGTCATCGTGCATGGTCTCCACACCGTGCCACAGCGTAATGAAGCCCCTTGTGCTTGCTATTTGATACTTGGTGTTCCCAAACCATTCTTTCCCCCTCTGACCATTTGTGACTCGTATTATGAGTTGTCAACGTTGACCACACACAGCGGATTTCAGTGGTCAAAGGTAGAACATATGCCTACTTTGGTCGGTCATTGTGCATGGTAGCCACACCGTGCTACTACTGACTGAAGGTCGTTGTACTTGGTAGTTGAGAACCGATATTTCCATAGCATTGTTTCATCTCCTGACCATTTGTGGCTCGTGTTATGGTTGGTCAACGTTGACCACCCATATTGAAATTCTCTAGACTTCATCTGACATATGCCTATTCTGGTTGTTTGGTTTGCATGTTAGCCACACCGTGCCACTCCGTGTTGAAGTTCTTTGTCCTTTTTAGTCAATACATTGGCTTCTTAAACCATTGTCTCTCCCTCTGACCATTTGTGACTCGTGTTACGAGTTGTCAATGTTGACCACACATAGTGGACTTATTCGGTCTCAGTCAGTGACATATGCATCCTTTGGTTGGTCACTGTGCACGCTAGCCATACCGTGCCACTGCTTGTTGAAGGTCTTTGTACTTGCTAGTTGATAACTAGTGTGCCCAAACCATTGCTTTCCCCTCTAACCATTTGTGACTCATGTTATGCGTTTTCAACGTTGACCACACACTGTGAAATTCTTTTGGTCATGGTTTGTGACATATGCATACTTTGGTTGGTCACTGTGCATCGAAGCTACATTGTGCCACTACATATTGAAGGTATTTGTACTTGCTAGTTGATAACTAGTATTGACAAACCATTACCTTCCACCCTGACCATTTGTGACCCGTGATATGCGTTGTCGAAGTTTACCACACTTAGTGACGGTATGTGGTCATGGTCAGTGACATGTGCCTACTTTGGTTGGTCATCGTGCATGGCCTCCACACCTTGCCACAACGTATTAAAGCCCCCTGTGCTTGCTATTTGATACTTGGTGTTCCCAAACCATTCGTCCCCCCTCTCACCATTTGTGACTCGTATTATGAGTTGTCAACGTTGACCACACACAGTGGATTTCTTTGGTAAAAGGCAGTACATATGCCTACATTGGTGGGTCATTGTGCATGGTAGCCACACCGTGCTACTACTGACTGACGGTCGTTGTACTTGGTAGTTGAGAACCGATATTCCGATTGCATTGCTTCATCTCATGACCGTTTGTGACTCATGTTATGGTTGGTCAACGTTGACCACCCATATTGAAATTCTTTGGACATCATCTGACATATGCCTAGTCTGGTTGTTTGGTGTGCACATTAGCCACACCGTGCCACTGTGTGTTGAAGTTCTTTGTCCTTTCTAGTAAATACATAGGCTTCTTAACCCATTGTACCTTCCTCTGACCATTTGTTACTCGTGTTACGAGTTGTCAACGTTGACCACAAATAGTGGACCTATTCGGTCTCAGTCAGTGATGTATGCATCCTTTGGGTGGTCACTGTGCAGGCTAGCCATACCGTGCCACTGCTTTTTGAATGTCTTTGTACTTGCTAGTTGATAACTAGTGTTCCCAAACCATTGTTTTCCCCTCTGACCATGTGTGACTCATGTTATGCGTTTTCAGCGTTGACCACACACTGTGGTATTTGTTTGGTCATGGTTTGTGACATATGCATACTTTGGTTGGTCACTATGCATTGAAGCCACATTGTGCCACTACATATTGAAGATATTTGTACTTGCTAGTCGGTAAATAGTAATCACAAACCATTACCTTCCACTCTGACCATCCGTGACCCGTGTTATGAGTTGTCAAAGTTTACCACACTTAGTGACATTATTTGGTCATGGTCAGTGACATATGCCTACTTTGGTTGGTCATCGTGCATGGTCTCCACACTGTGCCACAACATATTGAAACGCCTTGTGCTTGCTATGTGATACTTGGTATTCCCAACCCATTGTTTCCCCCTCTAACCATTCGTGACTCGTATTATGAGTTGCCAGCGTTGACCACACAAAGCGGATTTCTTTGGTCAAAGGCAATACATATGCCTACTTTGGTCGGTCATTGTGCATGGTAGCCAAACCGTGCTAATACTGACTGAAGGTTGTTGTACTTGGAAGTTGAGAACCGATATTCCCATGGCATTGTTTCCTCTCCTGACCGTTTGTGACTCGTGTTATGGTTGGTCAACATTAACCACCCATATTGAAATTCTCTGGACATCATCTCACATATGCCTAGTTTGGTTGTTTGGTGTGCATATTAGCCACACCGTGCTACTTCGTATTGAAGTTCGTTGTCCTTTCTAGTCAATACATAGGCTTCTTTACCCATTGTCCCTCCCTCTGACCTTTTGTGACTCGTGTTACGAGTTGTCAATGTTGACCACACATAGTGGAATTATTCGGTCGTAGTCATTGACGTATGCATCCTTTGGTTGGTCACTGTGCATGCTAGCCATACCGTGCCACTGCTTGTTGAAGGTCTTTGTACTTGCTAGTTGATAACTAGTGTTGCCAACCCATTGTTTTCCCCTCTGACCATTTGTGAATCGTGTTAAGCGTTTTCAACGTTGACCACATGAAGTGAGATTTGTTGGTCATTGTTCGTGACATATGCATACTTTGGTTGGTCACTGTGCATTGAAGCCACATCGTGCCACTACATATTGAAGGTATTTGTACTTGCTATTCGATAACTAGTATTCACAAACCATTATCTTCCACCCTGAAGATTTGTGACTCGTGTTATGAGTTGTCAAAGTTTACCACACTTAGTGACATTATTTGGTCATGGTCAGTGACATATGCCTACTTTGGTTGGACATCATGCATGGTCTCCTCACCGTGCCGTAGCGTATTGCAGCCCATTGTGCTTAATATTTGATACTTGGTGTTCCCAAACCATTGTTTCCCGCTCTGACCATTTGTGACTCGTATATGAGTTGTCAACGTTGACCACACACAGCAAATTTCTTTGGCCAAAGGCAGTACATATGCCTACTTTGGTCAGTCATTGTACATGGTAGCCACACCATGCTACTACTAACTGAAGGTCTTTGTACTTGGTAGTTGAGTGCCGATATTCCCATAGCATTGTTTCCTCTCCTGACCGTTTGTGACTCGTGTTATGGTTGGTCAACGTTGACCACCCATATTGAATTTCTATGGTCATGATCAGTGACATATGCCTAGTTTGGTTGTTTGGTGTGCATATTAGCCACACCGTGCTACTACGTATTGAAGTTCTTTGTCCTTTCTAGTCAATACATAGGCTTCTTCACCATTTTCTCTCCCTCTGACCATTTGTGACTCGTGGTATGAGTTGTCAATGTTGACCACACATAGTGGACTTATTCGGTCATAGTCAGTGACGTATGCATCCTTTGGTTGGTCACAGTGCACGCTAGCCATACCGTGCCACCGCTTGTTGAATGTCTTTGTACTTGCTAGTTGATAACTAGTGTTCCCAACCCATTGTTTTCCCCTCTGACCATTTGTGACTCGTGTTATGCATTTTCAACGTTGACCACACACTGTGAAATTCTTTTGGTCATGGTTTGTGACATATGCATACTTTGGTTGGTCACGGTGCATTGAAGCCACATTGTGCTCCTACATATTGAAGGTATTTGTACTTGCTAGTCGATAACTAGTATTCACAAACCATTATCTTCCACCCTGACTATTTGTCACTCGTTTTATGAGTTGTCAAAGTTTACCACACTTAGTGACAGTATTTGGTCATGGTCAGTGACACATGCCTACTTTGGTTGGTCATCGTGCATGGTCTCCACACCGTGCCACAGCATATTGAAGCCCCTTGTGCTTGCTATTTGATACTTGGTGTTCCCGGACCATTCTTTCCCCCTCTGACCATTTGTGACTCGTATTATGAGTTATCAACGTTGACCACACACAGTGGATTTCTTTGGTCAATGGCAGTAAACATGCCTACTTTGGTTGGTCATTGTGCATGGTAGCCACACCGTGCTACTACTGACTGAAGATTGTTGTACTTGGTAGTTGAGAACCGTATTTCCATAGCAATGTTTTCTCATGACCGTTTGTGAATCGTGTTATGGTTGGTCAACGTTGACCACCCATATTGAAATTCTCTAGACATCATCTGACACATGCCTATTCTGGTTGTTTGGTGTGCATATTAGCCACACCGTGCCACTGCGTGTTGAAGTTCTTTGTCCTTTCTATTCAATACATAGGCTTCTTAAACCATTGTCTCTCCATCTGACCTTTTGTGACTCGTGTTACGAGTTGTCAATTTTCACAACACATAGTGGACTTCTTTGGTCGTATTCAGTGACGTATGCATCCTTTGGTTGGTCACTGTGCACGCTAGCCATACCATGCCACTACTTGTTGAAGGCCTTTGGACTTGCTAGTTGATAACTAGTGTTCCCAACCCATTGTTTTCCCCTCTGACCATTTGTGACTCGTGTTATAAGTTTTCAACGTTGACCACATGAAGTGAAATTTGTTGGTCATGGTTCGTGACATGTGCACAATTTGGTTAGTCACTGTGCATTGAAGCCACATTGTGCCACTACATATTGAAGGTATTTGTACATGCTAGTTGATAATTAGTATTCACAAACCATTATCTTCCACCCTGGCCATTTGTGACTCGTGTTATGAGTTGTCATAGTTTACCACACATATTGACATTATTTGGTCATGGTCAGTGACATATGCCTACTTTGGTTGGTCATGGTGCATGGTCTCCACACCATGCTACGGCATATTGAAGCCTATTGTGCTTGCTATTTGATACTTGGTGTTTCCAAACCATTCTTTCCCCCTTTGACCATTTGTGACTCGTATTATGAGTTATCAACGTTGACCACACACAACGGATTTCTTTGGTCAAAGGCAGTACATACGCCTACTTTGGTCGGTCATTGTGCATGGTAGCCACACCGTGCTACTACTGACTGAAGGTCATTGTACTTGGTAGTTGAGAACCGATGTTTCCATAGCATTCTTTCATCTCCTGACCGTTTGTGACTCGTGTTATTGTTGGTCAACAATGACCACCCATATTGAAATTCGCTGGACATGATCAGTGACATATGCCTAGTTTGGTTGTTTGGTGTGCATATTAGCCACATAGTGCCACTACGTATTGATGTTCTTTGTCCTTTCTAGTCGATACATAGGCTTCCCAAACCATTGTCTCTCTCTCTCTGACCATTTGTGACTCGTGTTACGAGTTGTCAATGTTGACCACACATAGTGGACTTCTTCCGTTGCATTCAGTGACGTATGCATCCATTGGTTGGTCATTGTGCACGCTAGCCATACCGTGCCACTACTTTTTGAAGGTCTTTGGACTTGCTAGTTGATAACCAGTGTTCCCAACCCATTGTTTTCCCATATGACCATTTGTGAATCGTGTTATGCGCTTTAAACGTTGACCACATGAAGTGAAATTGGTTGGTCATGGTTCGTGACATATGCATACTTTGGTTGGTCAATGTGCAGTGAAGCCACATTGTGCCACTACATATTGAAGGTATTTGTACTTACTAGTTGATAACTAGTATTCACAACCCATTTTCTTCCACCCTGACCATTTGTGACTCGTGCTATGAGTTGTCAAGGTTTACCACACTTAGTGACATTATTTGGTCATGGTCAGTGACATATGCCTACTTTGGTTGGTCATCGTGCATGGTCTTCACACCGTGCCATAGCGTATTGAAGCCCCTTGTGCTTGCTATTTGATACTTTGTGTTCTTAAACCATTCCTTCCCCCTCACAACATTTGTGACTCGTATTATAAGTTGTCAACGTTGACCACACACAGCGGATTTCTTTGGTCAAAGGCAGTACATATCCCTACTTTGGTCGGTCATTGTGCATGGTAGCCACACCGTGCTACTACTGACTGAAGTTCGTTGTACTTGGTAGTTCAGAACCAATATTCACATAGCATTGTTTCCTCTCCTGACTGTTTGTGACTCGTGTTATGGTTGGTCAACGTTGACCACCCATGTTGAAATTCTCTGGTCATGATCAGTGACATATGCCTAGTTTGGTTGTTTGGTGTGCATATTATCCACACCGTGCCACTACGTATTGAAGTTCTTTGTCCTTTCTATTCGATACATAGGCTTCCCAAACCATTGTCTCTCCCTCTGACCATTTGTGACTCGTGTTATGAGTTGTCAATGTTGACCACACATAGTGGACTTCTTCGGTCATATTCAGTGACGTATGCATCCTTTGGTTGGTCATTGTGCACGCTAGCCATACCGTGCCACTACTTGTTGAGGGCCTTTGGACTTGCTAGTTGATAACTAGTGTTCCCAACCCATTGTTTTCCCCTTTGATCATTTGTGACTCGTGTTATGCGTTTTCAACCTTGACCACATGAAGTAAAATGTGTTGGTCATGGTTCGTGACATATGCATACTTTGGTTGGTCACTGGGCATTGAAGCCACATTCTGCCACTACATATTGAAGGTATTTGTACTTGCTAGTCGATTACTAGTATTCACAAACCATTACCGTCCACCCTGCCTATTTGTGACTCGTGTTATGAGTTGTCAAAGTTTACCACACTTAGTAAAATTATTTGGTCATGGTCAGTGACATATGCCTACTTTTGTTGGTCATCGTGCATGTTCTCCACACCGTGCCACAGTGTATTGAAGCCCCTTGTGCTTGCTATTTGATACTTGGTGTTCCCAAACCATTCTTTCCCCCTCTGACCATTTGTGACTCGTATTATGAGTTTTCAACGTTGACCACACACAGCGGATTTCTTCGATCAAAGGCAGTACATATGCCTACTTTGGTAGGTCATTGTGCATGGTAGCCACACCGTGCTACTACTGACTGAAGGTCGTTGTACTTGGTAGTTGAGAACCAATATTCGCATAGCATTGTTTCCTCTCCTGACCGTTTGTGACTCGTGTTATGGTTGGCCAACGTTGACCACCCATATTAAAATTCTTTGGTCATGATCAGTGACATATGCCTAGTTTGGTTGTTTGGTGTGCATATTAGCCACACCGTGCCACTACGTATTGAACTTCTTTGTCCTTTATAGTCGATACATAGGCTTCCCAAACCATTGTCTCTCCCTCTGACCATTTGTGACTCGTGTTATGAGTTGTCAATGTTTACCACACATAGTGGACTTCTTCGGCCGTATTCAGTGACATATGCATCCTTTGGTTGGTCATTGTGCATGCTAGCCATACCGTGCCACTACTTGTTGAAGGCCTCTGGACTTGCTAGTTGATAACTAGTGTTCCCAACCCATTGTTTTCCCCTCTGACCATTTGTGACTCGTTTTATGCGTTTTCAACGTTGACCACATGAAGTAAATTGTGTTGGTCATGGTTCGTGACATATGCATACTTTGATTGGTCACTGTGCATTGAAGCCACATTTTGCTACTACATATTGAAGGTATTTGTACTTGCTATTCGATAACTAGTATTCACAAACCATTACCCTCCACCCTGCCTTTTTGTGACTCGTGTTATGAGTTGTCAAAGTTTACCACACTTAGTGACATTATTTGGTCATAGTCAGTGACATATGCCTACTTTGGTTGGTCATCGTGCATGTTCTCCACACCGTGCCACAGCGTATTGAAACCCCTTGTGCTTGCTATTTGATACTTGGTGTTCCCAAACCATTCTTTCCCCATCTGACCATTTGTGACTCGTATTATGAGTTGTCAACGTTGACCACACACAGCGGATTTCTTTGGTCAAAGGTAGTACATACGCCAACTTTGGTAGGTCATTGTGCATGGTAGCCACACCGTGCTACTACTGACTGAAGGTTGTTGTACTTGGTAGTTGAGAACCAATATTCGCATAGCATTGTTTCCTCTCCTGACCGTTTGTGACTCGTGTAATGGTTGGTCAACGTTGACCACCCATATTGAAATTCTCTGGTCATGATCAGTGACATATGCCTAGTTTGGTTGTTTGGTGTGCATATTAGCCACACTGTGCCACTACGTATTGAAGTTCTTTTTCCTTTCTAGTCAATACATAGGCTTCCCAAACCATTGTCTCTCCCTCTGACCATTTGTGACTCGTGTTATGAGTTGTCAATGTTGACCACACATAGTGGACTTCTTCAGTTGTATTCAGTGACGTATGCATACTTTGGTTGGTCATTGTGCACGCTAGCCATACCGTGCCACTACTTGTTGAAGGTCTCTGGACTTGCTAGTTGATAACTAGTGGTCCCAACCCATTGTTTTCCCATCTGACCATTTGTGAATCGTGTTATGCGTTTTCAACGTTGACCACATGAAGTGAAATTTGTTAGTCATGGTGGTCACTGTGCATAGAAGCCACATTGTGCCACTACATATTGAAGGTATTTGTACTTGCTAGTCGATAACTAGTATTCACAAACCACTACCTTCCACCCTGACCAGTTGTGACCCGTGTTATGAGTTTTTAAAGTTGACCACACGTAGTGACAGTATTTGGTCATGGTCAGTAACATATGCCTACTTTGGTTGGTCATCGTGCATGGTCTCTACACCGTGCCACAACGTATTTAAGCCCCTTGTGCTTGCTACTTGATACTTGGTGTTAACAGACCATTCTTTCCTCCTCTGACCATTTGTGACTCGTATTATGAGTTGTCAATGTTGACCACACACAGCGATTTCTTTGGTCAAAGGCAGTACATATGCCTTCTTTGGATGGTCATTGTGCATGGTAGCCACACCGTGCTACTACTGACTGAAGGTCGTTGTACATGGTAGTTGAGAGCCGGTAACTCCATATCATTGTTTCAACTCCTGACCGTTTGTGACTCGTGTTATGGTTGGTCAACGTTGAACACCCATATTAAAATTCTCTGTACATCATCTGACATGTGCCTAGTCTGGTTGTTTGGTTTGCATATAAGCCACACCGTGCCACTGCGTGTTGAAGTTCTTTGTCCTTTCTAGTCAATACATAGGCTTCTCAAACCATTGTCTCTCCCTCTGACCATTTGTGACTCGTGTTACGAGTTGTCAATGTTGACCACACATAGTGGACTTATTCGGTCCCAGTCAGTGATGTATGCATCATTTGGTTGGTCACTGTGCACGCTAGTCATACCGTGCCACTTCTTGTTGAGGGTCTTTGTACTTTCTACTTAACAACTAGAGTTCCCAAACCATTGTTTTCCCCTCTGACCAATTGTGACTCATGTTATGCGTTTTCAACGTTGATCACACACTGTGAAATTCTTTTGGTAATGGTTTGTGACATATGCATACCTTGGTTGGTCACTGTGCATTGAAGCCACATTGTGCCACTATATATTGAAGATATTTTTACTTGCTAGTCGATAACTAGTAATCACAAACCATTACCTTCCACCCTGACCATTTGTGACCCGTGTTATGAGTTGTCAAAGTTTACCACACTTAGTGACATTATTTGGTCATGGTGAGTGACATATGCCTACTTTGGTTGGTCATCGTGCATGGTCTCCACACCGTGCCACAACTTATTGAAGTCCCTTATGCTTGCTATGTGATACTTGGTATTCCCAAACCATTGTCTCCCCCTCTGACCATTTGTGACTCGTATTATGAGTTGCCAGCGTTGACGACACAAAGCGGATTTCTTTGGTCAAAGGCAATACATATGCGTACTTTGATCGGTCATTGTGCATGGTAGCCACACTGTGCTACTACTGACTGAAACTCGTTGTACTTGGTAGTTGAAAACCGATATTCCCATGGCATTGTTTCCTCTCCTGACCGTTTGTGACTCGTGTTATGGTTGGTCAACGTTGACCACCCATGTTGAAATTCTGTAGACATCATCTCACATATGCCTAGTCTGGTTGTTTGGTGTGCATGTTAGCCACACCGTTCCACTACGTATTGAAGTTCTTTGTCCTTTCTAGTCAATACATAGGCTTCTTAAACCATTGTCTCTCCCTCTGACCACTTGTGACTCATGTTACGTGTTGTCAATGTTGACCACTCATAGTGGAATTATTCGGTCGTAGTCAGTGACGTATGCATTCTTTGGTTGGTCACTGTACACGCTAGCCATACCGTGCCACTGCTTGTTGAAGGTCTTTGTACTTGCTAGTTGATAACTAGTGTTCCCAAACCATTGTTTTCCCCTCTGACCATTTGTGACTTATGTTATGCGTTTTCAACGTTGATCACACACTGTGATATTCTTTTGGTCATGGTTTGTGACATATGCATACTTTGGTTTGTCACTGTGCGTTGAAGCCACATTGTGCCACTACATATGGAAGGTAGTTGTACTTGCTAGTAGATAACTAGTATTGACAAACCATTACCTTCCACCCTGACCATTTGTGACCTGTGTTATGAGTTTTCAAAGTTGACCACACTAAGTGACAGTATTTGGTCATGGTCAGTGACACATTCCTACTTTGGTTGGTCATCGTGCATGGCCTCCACACCGTGCCACAACGTATTGAAGCCCCTTGTTCTTGCTATTTGGTACTTGGTGTTCCCAAACCATTCTTCCCCCCTCTGACAATTTGTGACTCGTATTATGAGTTGTCATCAATGACCACACATAGTGGAATTCTTTGGACAAAGGCAGCACATATGCCTACTTTGGTCGGTCATTGTGCATGGTAGCCACACCGCGCTACTACTGACGGAAGGTCGTTGTACTTGGTAGTTGAGAACCGATATTTCCGTAGCATTGTTTCAACTCCTGACCGTTTGTGACTCGTGTTATGGTTGGTCAACGTTGAACACCCATATTGAAATTCTATGGACATCATCTGACATATGCCTAGTCTGGTTGTTTGGTGTGCATATTAGCCACACCGTGCCACTGCGTGTTGAAGTTCTTTGTCCTTTCTAGTCAATACATAGGCTTCTTAAACCATTGTCTCTCCCTCTGACCATTTGTGACTCGTGTTACGAGTTGTCAATGTTGACCACACATAGTGGACTTATTCGGTCTCAGTTAGTGACGTATGCATCCTTTGGTTGGTTACTGTGCACGCTAGCCATACCGTGCCACAGCTTGTTGAGGGTCTTTGTACTTTCTAGTTAACAACTATAGTTCCCAACCCATTGTTTTCCCCTCTGACCAACTGTCACTCATGTTATGTGTTTTCAACGTTGACCACACACTGTGAAATTCTTTTGGTAATGGTTTGTGACATATGCATACTTTGGTTGGTCACTGTGCATTGAAGCCACATTGTGCCACTACATATTACAAACCATTACCTTCTACCCTAACCATTTGTGACCCGTGTTATGAGTTGTCAAAGTTTACCACACTTAGTGACATTATTTGGTCATGGTCAGTGACATATGCCTACTTTAGTCGGTCATCGTGCATGGTCTCCACAACGTGCCACAACTTATTGAATTCCCTTATGCTTGCTATGTGATACTTGGTATTCCCAAACCATTGTTTCCCCTTCTGACCATTTGTGACTCGTATTATGAGTTGCCAACGTTGACGACACAAAGCGGATTTATTTGGTCAAAGGCAGTACATATGCCTACTATTGTCAGTCATTGTGCATGGTAGCCACACAGTGCTACTACTGACTGAAGGTTGTTGTACTTGGTAGTTGAGAACCGATATGTCCATAGCATTGTTTCATCTCCAGACCGTTTGTGACTCGTGTTATGGTTGGTCAACGATGACCACCCATGTTGAAGTTATCTGGACATCATCTGACATATGCCTAGTCTGGTTGTTTGGTGTGCATATTAGCCACATTGTGCCACTACGTATTGAAGTTCTTTGTCCTTTGTAGTCAATACATAGGCTTCTTAAACCATTGTCTCTCCCTCTGACCATTTGTGACTCGTGTTACGACTTGTCAATGATGACCACACATAGTGGAATTATTTGGTCGTAGTCAGTGACGTATGCATCATTTGGTTGGTCACTGTACGCGCTAGCCATACCGTGCCACTGCTTGTTGAAGGTCTTTGTACTTGCTAGTTGATAAATAATGTTCCCAAACCATTGTTTTCCCCTCTGACCATTTGTGACTCATGTTATGCGTTTTCAACGTTGATCACACACTGTGAAATTGTATTGGTCATGGTTTGTGACGTTGGCATACTTTGGTTTGACACTGTGCATTGAAGCCACATTCTGCCACTACAAATGGAAGGTATTTGTACTTGATAGTCGATAACTAGTATTGGCAAACCATTACCTTCCACCCTGACCATTGGTGACCCGTGTTATGGGCTGTCAAAGTTTACCACACTTAGTGACAGTATTTGGTCATGGTCAGTGACATATGCCTACTTTGGTTGGTCATCGTGCATGGTTTCCACACCGTGCCACAACGTATTGAAGCCCCTTGTGCTTGCTATTTTATACTTGGTGTTCCCAAACCATTCTTTCCCTCTCCGACCATTTATGACTCGTATTATGAGTTGTCAACGATGACCACATACAGCGGAATTCTTTGGTCAAAGGCAGTACATATGCCTACTTTGATCGTTCATTGTGCATGGTTGCCACATCGTGCTACTACTGACTGAAGGTCGTTGTACTTGGTAGTTGACAACGGATATTCCCATAGCATTGTTTCATCTCCTGAAGGTTCGTGACTCGTGTTATGGTTGGTCAATGTTGACCACCCATATTGAAATTCCCTGGACATCATCTCACATATGCCTAGTCTGGTAGTTTGGTGTGCATATTAGCCACACCGTGCCACTACCTCTTGAAGTTCTTTGTCCTTTTTAGTCAATACATAGGCTTCTTACACGATTGTCTCTCCCTTTGACCATTTGTGACTCGTGTTACGAGTTGTCAATGTCGACCACACATCGTGGACTTATTCGGTCGTAGTCAGTGACGTATGCATCCGTTGGTTGGTCACTGTGCACGCTAGCCATACCGTGCCACTGCTTGTTGAAGGTCTTTGTACTTGCTAGTTGATAACTAGTGTTCCTAAACCATTGTTTTCCCCTCTGACCATTTGTGACTCATGCTATGCATTTTCAACGTTGACCACACACTGTGAAATTCTTTTGGTCATGGTTTGTGACATATGCATACTTTGGTTGGTCACTGTGCATTGAAGCCACATTGTGCCACTACATATTGAAGGTATTTGTACTTCCTAGTCAATAACTAGTATTCACAAACCATTACCTTCCACTCTGACCATTTGTGACTCATGCTATGCATTTTCAACGTTGACCACACACTGTGAAATTCTTTTGGTCATGGTTTGTGACATATGCATACTTTGGTTGGTCACTGTGCATTGAAGCCACATTGTGCCACTACATATTGAAGGTATTTGTACTTCCTAGTCAATAACTAGTATTCACAAACCATTACCTTCCACCCTGACCATTTGTGACCCGTGTTATGAGTTGTCAAAGTTTACCACATTTAGTGACAGTATTTGGTAATGGTCAGTGACATATGCCTACTTTGGTTGGTCATCGTGCATGGTCTCCAAACCGTGCCACAACGTATTGAAGCCCCTTGTGTTGGCTATGTCATGCTTGGTTTCCCCAAACCACTGTTCCCCTCTCTGACCATTTGTGACTTGTATTATGAGTTGTCAAGGTTGACCTCACACCGCGGATTTCTTTGGTCAAAGGCAGTACATATGCCTACTTTGGTCGGTCATTGTGCATGGTAGCCACACCGTGCTACTACTGAATGAAGGTCGTTGTACTTGGTTGTTTGGTTGTTTGGTGTGCATATTTGCCACACCGTGCCACTACGTATTGAAGCTCTTTGTCCTTTCTAGTTGATACATAGGCTTCCCAACCCATTGTCTCTCCCTCTGGCCAATTGTGACTCGTGTTACAAGTGTTCCGAAACCATTCTTTCCCCCTCTGACCATTTGTGACGCCTATTATGAGTTGTCAACATTGACCACACATAGCGGATTTCTTCGGTCAAAGGCAGTACATATGCCTACTATTGTCAGTCATTGTGCATGGTAGCCACACAGTGCTACTACTGACTGAAGGTTGTTGTACTTGGTAGTTGAAAACCGATATGTCCATAGCATTGTTTCATCTCCTGACCGTTTGTGACTCGTGTTATGGTTGGTCAACGTTGACCACCCATATTCAAATTCTCTGGACATCATCTGACATATGCCTAGTCTGGTTGTTTGGTGTGCATATTAGCCACACCGTGCCACTATGTATTGATTTTCTTTGTCATTTCTAGTCAATACATATGCTTCTTGAACCATTGTCTCTCACTCTGACCATTTGTGACTCGTGTTACGAGTGGTCAATGTTGACCACACATAGTGGACTTATTCGGTCGTAGTTAGTGACGTATGCATCCTTTGGTTGGTCACTGTGCACGCTAGCCATACCGTGCCACTGCTTGGTGAATGTCTTTGTACTTGCTAGTTGATAACTAGTGTTTCCAAACCATTGTTTCCCCCTCTGACCATTTGTGACTCGTGTTATGCGTTTTCAACGTTGACCATATGAAGTGAAATTTGTTGGTCATGGTTCGTGACATATGCATACTTTGGTTGGTCACTGTGCATTGAAGCCACATTGTGCCACTACATATTGAAGGTATTTGTATGTGCTATTCAATAACTAGTATTCGCAACCCATTACCGTCCACCCTGCCCATTTGTGACTCGTGTTATGAGTTGTCAAAGTTTACCACACTTAGTGACATTATTTGGTCATGGTCAGTGACATATGCCTGCTTTGGTTGGTCATCGTGCATGGTCTCCACACCGTGCCACAGTGTATTGAAGCCCCTTGTCCTTGCTTTTTGATACTTGGTGTTCCCAAACCATTCTTTCTTCCTCTGACCATTTGTGACTCGTATTATGAGTTGTCAACATTGACCACACACAGCGGATTTCTCTGGTCAAAGGCTGTACATATGCCTACGTTGGTAGGTCATTGTGCATTGTAGCCACACCGTGCTACTACTGACTGAAGGTCGTTGTACTTGGTAGTTGAGAACCAATATTCGCATAGCATTGTTTCCTCTCCTGACCGTTTGTGACGCGTGTTATGGTTGGTCAACGTTGACCACCCAGATTGAAATTCTCTGGTCATGATCAGTGATATATGCCTAGTTTGGTTGTTTGGTGTGCATATTAGCCACACCGTGCCACTACGTATTGAAGTTCTTTGTCCTTTCTAGTCCATACATAGGCTTCCCAAACCATTGTCTGTCCCTCTGACCATTTGTGACTCGTGTTATGAGTTGTCAATGTTGACCACACATAGTGGACTTCTTCGGTCGTATTCAGTGACCTATGCATCATTTGATTGGTCATTGTGCAGGCTAGCCATACCGTGCCACTACTTGTTGAAGGTCTTTGGACTTGCTGGTTGATAACTAGTGTTCCCAACCCATTGTTTTCCCCTCTGACCATTTGTGACTCGTGTTATGCGTTTTCAATGTTGACCATATGAATGGAAATTTGTTGGTCATTGTTCGTGACATGTGCATACTTTGGTTGGTCACTGTGCATTGAAGCCACATTGTGCCACTACATATTGATTGTATTTATACTTGCTAGTCAATAACTAGTATTCACAAACCATTACCGTCCACCCTGCCCATTTGGGACTCGGGTTATGAGTTGTCAAAGTTTACCACACTTAGTGACATTATTTGGTCATGGTCAGTGACATATGCCTACTTTGGTTGGTCATCGTGCATGTTCTCCACACCGTGCCACAGCGTATTGAAGGCCCCTGTGCTTGCAATTTGATACTTGGTGTTCCCAAACCATTATTTCCTCCTCTGACCATTTGTGACTTGTATTATGAGTTGTCAACGTTGACCACACACAGCAAATTTCTTTGGTCGAAGGCAGTGCATATGCCTACTTTGGCAGGTCATTGTGCATGGTAGCCACACCGTGCTACTACTGACTGAAGGTCGTTGTACTTGGTAGTTGAGAACCCATATTTCCATAGCATTGTTTCATCTCCTGACCGTTCGTGACTCGTGTTATGGTTGGTCAACGCTGACCACCCATATTGAAATTCTCTGGACATGATCATTGACATATGCATAGTTTGGTTGTTTGGTGTGCAAATTAGCCACACCGTGCCACTATGTATTAAAGTCCTTTGTCCTTTCTAGTCAATACATACGCTTCCCAAACAATTGTCTCACCCTCTGAACATTTGTGTCTCGTGTTATGAGTTGTCAATGTTGACCACACAGAGTGGACTTCTTCGGTCGTATTCGGTGACGTATGCATCCTTTGGTTGGTCATTGTGCACGCTAGCCATACCGTGCCACTACTTGTTGAAGGTCTTTGGACTTGCTAGTTGGTAGCTAGTGTTCCCAACCCATTGTTTTCCCCTCTGACCATTTGTGAATCGTGTTATGCGTTTTCAACGTTGACCACATGAAGTGAAATTTGTTGGTCATGGTTCGTGTCTTATGCATACTTTGCTTGGTCACTGTGCATTGAAGCCACATTGTGCCACTACATATTGAAGGTATTTGTACTTGATAGTCGAAAACTAGTATTCACAAACCATTATCTTCCACCCTGACCATTTGTGACTCGTGTATTGAGTTGTCAACGTTTACCACACTTAGTGACATTATTTGGTCATGGTCAGTGACATATGCCTACTTTGGTTGGTCATCGTGCATGGTCTCCACACCGTGCCATAGCGTATTGAAGGACCTTGTGCTTGCTATTTGATACTTGGTGTTCCCAAACCTTTATTTCCCCCTCTGACCATTTGTAACTCGTATCATGAGTTTTCAACGTTGACCACACACAGCGGATTTCTTTGGTCAAAGGCAGTACATATGCCTACTTTGGTCGGTCATTGTGCACGGTAGCCACACTGTGTTACTACTGACTGAAGGTCGTTGTACTTGGTAGTTGAGAACCAATATTCGCATATCATTGTTTCCTCTCCTGACCGTTTGTGACTCGTGTTATGGTTGGTCAACGTTGACCACCCATATTGCAATTCTCTTGTCATGATCACTGACATATGCATAGTTTGGTTGTTTGGTGTGCATATTAGCCACACCATGCCACTATGTATTGAAGTTCTTTATCCTTTCTAGTCAATACATAGGCTTCCCAAACCATTGTCTCTCCCTCTGGCCATTTGTGACTCTTGTTATGAGTTGTCAATGTTGAACACGCATGGTGGACTTATTCGGTCGTAGTCAGTGACGTATGCATCCTTTGGTTGGTCACTGTACACGCTAGCCATACCGTGCCACTGCTTGTTGAAGGTATTTGTACTTGCTAGTTGATAGCTAGTGTTCCCAACCCATTGTTTTCCCCTCAGACCATTTGTGACTCGTGTTATGCGTTTTCAACTTGACCACATGATGTGAAATTTGTTGGTCATGGTTCGTGACATATGCATACTTTGGTTGGTCACTGTGCATTGAAGCCACATTGTGCCACTATATATTGAAGGTTATTGTACTTGCTATTCGATAACTAGTATTCAGAACCCATTATCTTCCACCCTGACCATTTGTGACTCGTGTTATGAGTTGTCAAAGGTTACCACATTTAGTGACATTATTTGGTCATAGTCAGTGACATATGCCTACTTTGGTTGGTCATCGTCCATGTTCTCCACACCGTGCCACATCGTATTGAAGCCCCTTGTGCTTGCTATTTGATACTTGGTCTTCCGAAACCATTTTTTCACCCTCTGACCATTTGTGACGCCTATTATGAGCTGTCAACGTTGACCACACAAAACGGATTTCTTCGGTCAAAGGCAGTACATATGCCTACTTTGGTCAGTCATTGTGCATGGTAGCCACACCGTGCTACTACTGACTGAAGGTCGTTGTACTTGGTAGTTGAGAACCGATATGTCCATAGCATTGTTTCATTTCCTGACCGTTTGTGACTCGTGTTATGGTTGGTAAACGTTGACCACCCATATTGAAATTCTCTGGACATCATCTGACATATGCCTAGTCTGGTTGTTTGGTGTGCATATTAGCCACACCGTGCCACTATGTATTTAAGTTCTTTGTCATTTCTAGTCAATACATATGCTTCTTAAACCATTGTCTCTCACTCTGACCATTTTTGACTCGTGTTACACGTGGTCAATGTTGACCACACATAGTGGACTTATTCGGTCGTAGTCAGTGACGTATGCATCCTTTGGTTGGTCACTGTGCACGCTAGCCATACCGTGCCACTGCTTGTTGAAGGTCTTTGTACTTTCTAGTTGATAACTAGTGTTCCCAAACCATTGGTTTCCCCTCTGACCATTTGTGACTCGTGTTATGTGTTGTCAATGTTGACCACACATAGTGGACTTATTCGGTCGTAGTCAGTGACGTATGCATCCTTTGGTTGGTCACTGTGCACGCTAGCCATACCGTGCCACTGCTTGTTGAAGGTCTTTGTACTTTCTAGTTGATAACTAGTGTTCCCAAACCATTGGTTTCCCCTCTGACCATTTGTGACTCATGTTATGCGTTTTCAACGTTGATCCCACACTGAAATTCTTTTGGTCATTGTTTGTGACATATGCATACTTTGGTTGGTCACTGTGCATTGAAGTCACATTGTGCCACTGCATATTGAAGGTATTTGTACTTGCTAGTTGATAACTAGTATTCACAAACCATTACCTTCCACCCTGACCATTTGTGACCCGTGTTATGAGTTGTCAAAGTTTACCACACTTAGTGACATTATTTGGTCATGGTCAGCGACATATGCCTACTTTGGTTGGTCATCGTGCATGGTCTCCACACCGTGCCACAACGTATTAAAGCCCCTTGTGCTTGCTATTTGATACTTGGTGTTCCCAAACCATTATTTCCCCCTCTGACCATTTGTGACCCGTATTATGAGTTGTCAACGTTGACCACACACAGCGGATTTATTTGGTCAAAGGCAGTACATATGCCTATTTTGGTCGGTCAGTGTGCATGGTAGCCACACCGTGCTACTACTGAGTGAAGGTCGTTGTACTTGGTAGTTGACAACCAATATTCGCATAGCATAGTTTCCTCTCCTGACCGTTTGTGACTCATGTTATGGTTGGTCAACGTTGACCACCCATATTGAAATTCTCTGGTCATGATCAGTGACATATGCCTAGTTTGGTTGTTTGGTGTGCATATTAGCCACACCGTGCCACTTTGTATTGAAGTTGTTTGTCCTTTATAGTCGATACATAGGCTTCCCAAACCATTGTCTCTCCCTCTGACCATTTGTGACTCGTGTTATGTGTTGTCAATGTTGACCACACATAGTGGACTTCTTCGGTCATATTCAGTGACGTATGCATCCTTTGGTTGGTCATTGTGCACGCTAGCCATACCGTGCCACTACTTGTTGAGGGCCTTTGGACTTGCTAGTTGATAACTAGTGTTCCCAACCCATTGTTTTCCCCTTTGACCATATGTGACTCGTGTTATGCGTTTTCAACGTTGAGCACATGAAGTAAAATGTGTTGGTCATGGTTCGTGACATATGCATACTTTGGTTGGTCACCGTGCATTGAAGCCACATTGTGCCACTACATATTGAAGGTATTTGTACTTGCTAGTCGATAACAAGTATTCACAAACCGTTACCGTCCACCCTGCCTATTTGTGACTCATGTTATGAGTTGTCAAAGTTTACCACACTTAGTGAAATTATTTGGTCATGGTCAGTGACAAATGCCTACTTTGGTTGGTCATCGTGCATGTTCTCCACACCGTGCCACAGCGTATTGAAGCCCCCTGTGCTTGCTATTTGATACTTGGTGTTCCCAAACCATTCTTTCCCCCTCTGACCATTTGTGACTCATATTATGATTTGTCAATGTTGACCACACACAGCGGATTTCTTTGGTCAAAGGCAATACATATGCCTACTTTGGTAGGTCATTGTGCATGGTAGCCACACCGTGCTACTATTGACTGAAGGTCGTTGTACTTGGTAGTTGAGAACCAATATTCGCATAGCATTGTTTCCTCTCCTGACCGCTTGTGACTCGTGTTATGGTTGGCCAACGTTGACCACCCATATTAAAATTCTCTGGTCATGATCAGTGACATATGCCTAGTTTGGTTGTTTGGTGTGCATATTAGCCACACCGTGCCACTACGTAATGAAGTTCTTTGTCCTTTATAGTCAATACAGAGGCTTCCCAAACCATTGTCTCTCCCTCTGACCATTTGTGACTCGTGTTATGAGTTGTCAATGTTGACCTCACATAGTGGACTTCTTTGGCTGTATTCAGTGACGTATGCATCCTTTGGTTGGTCATTGTGCACGCTAGCCATACCGTGCCACTACTTGTTGAAGGGCTTTGGATTTGCTAGTTGATAACTAGTGTTCCCAACCCATTGTTTTCCCCTCTGACCATTTGTGACTCGTGGTATGCGTTTTCAACGTTGACCACATGAAGTAAAATGTGTTGGTCATGGTTCGTGACATATGCATACTTTGGTTGGTCACTGTGCATTGAAGCCACATTTTGCCACTACATATTGAGGGTATTTGTACTTGCTAGTCGATAACTAGTATTCACAAACCATTACCGTCCACCCTGCCTATTTGTGACTCGTGTTATGAGTTGTCAAAGTTTACCACACTTAGTGACATTATTTGGTCATGGTGAGTGACATATGCCTACTTTGGTTGGTCATCGTGCATGTTCTCCACACCGTGCCACAACGTATTGAAGCCCCTTGTGCTTGCTATTTGATACTTGGTGTTCCCAAACCATTCTTTCCCCCTCTGACCATTTGTGACTTGTATTATGAGTTGTCAACGTTGACCAAACACAGCGGATTTCTTTTGTCAAAGGTAGTACATATGCCTACTTTGGTAGGTCATTGTGCATGGTAGCCACACCGTGCTACTACTGACTGAAGGTCGTTGTACTTGGTAGTTGAGAACCAATATTCGCATAGCATTGTTTCCTCTCCTGGCCGTTTGTGACTCGTGTTATGGTTGGTCAACGTTGAACACCCATATTGAAATTCTCTGGTCATGATCAGTGACATATGCCTAGTTTGGTTGTTTGGTGTGCATATTAGCCACACCGTGCCACTACGTATTGAAGTTCTTTGTCCTTTCTAGTNCATAGCATTGTTTCCTCTCCTGACCGTTTGTGACTCGTGTTATGGTTGGTCAACGTTGACCACCCATATTGAAATTCTCTGGTCATGATCAGTGACATATGCCTAGTTTGGTTGTTTGGTGTGCATATTAGCCACATCGTGCCACTACGTACTGAAGTTCTTTGTCCTTTCTAGTCAATACATAGGCTTCCCAAACCATTGTCTCTCCCTCTGACCATTTGTGACTCGTGTTATGTGTTGTCAATGTTGACCACACATAGTGGACTTCTTCAGTCGTATTCAGTGACGTATGCATACTTTGGTTGGTCATTGTGCACGCTAGCCATACCGTGCCACTACTTGTTGAAGGTCTTTGGACTTGCTAGTTGATAACTAGTGGTCCCAACCCATTGTTTTCCCCTCTGACCATTTGTGTATCGTGTTATGCGTTTTCAACGTTGACCACATTAAGTGAAATTTGATAGTCATGGTTCGTGACATGTGCATACTTTGGTTGGTCACTCTGCATTGAAGCCACATTGTGCCACTACATATTGAAGGTATTTGTAGTTGCTAGTCGATAACTAATATTCACAAACCATTACCTTCCACCCTGACCAGTTGTGACCCGTGTTATGAGTTATCAAAGTTTACTACACTTAGTGACATTATTTGGTCATGGTCAGTGACATATGCCTACTTTGGTTGGTCATCGTGCATGGTCTCCACAACATATTGAAGCCCCTTGTCCTTGCTATGTGATACTTGGTATTCCCAAACCATTGTTTCTCCCTCTGACCATTTGTGACTCCTATTATGAGTTGTCAGCGTTGATCACACACAGCGGATTTCTTTGGTCAAAGGCAGTACATATGCCTACTTTGGTCGGTCATTGTGCATAGTAGCCACACCGTGCTACTACTGACTGAAGGTTGTTGTACTTGGTAGTTGAGAACCGATATTCCCATAGCATTGTTTCCTCTCCTGACCGTTTGTGACTCGTGTTATGGTTGGTCAACGTTGACCACCCATAACACGAGTCACAAATGGTCAGAGGGAGAAACCATGGTTTGGGAATACCAAGTATCACATAGCATGGACAAGGGGCTTCAATATGTTGTGGAGACCATGCACGCTGACCAACCAAAGTATGTATATGTCACTAACCATGACCAACAAATTTCACTTCATGTGGTCAACGTTGAAAACGCATAACACGAGTCACAAATGGTCAGAGGGAGAGACAATGGTTAAGAAGCCTATGTATTGACTAGAAAGGACAAAGAACTTCAGTACGTAGTGGCACGATGTGGCTAATATGCACCCCAAACAACCAAACTAGGCATATGTCACTGATCATGACCAGAGAATTTCAATATGGGTGGTCAACGTTGACCACCCATATTGAAATTCTCTGGTCATGATCAGTGACA
Source organism: Penium margaritaceum (assembly GCA_023375785.1). Lineage (NCBI taxonomy): Eukaryota > Viridiplantae > Streptophyta > Zygnematophyceae > Desmidiales > Peniaceae > Penium > Penium margaritaceum. The sequence goes on along the minus strand of SZWC01000291.1, from coordinate 123,299 downwards.
TATGCCTACTTTGGTCGGTCATTGTGCATAGTAGCCACACCGTGCTACTACTGACTGAAGGTTGTTGTACTTGGTAGTTGAGAACCGATATTCCCATAGCATTGTTTCCTCTCCTGACCGTTTGTGACTCGTGTTATGGTTGGTCAACGTTGACCACCCATATTGAAATTATTTGGTCATGATCAGTGACATATGCCTAGTTTGGTTGTTTGGTGTGCATATTAGCCACACCGTGCCACTGTGTATTGAATTTCTTTGTCAAATGTAGTCAATACATAGGCTTTCCAAACCATTGTCTCTTCCTCTGACCATTTGCGACTCGTGTTATGAGTTGTCAATGTTGACCACACATAGTGGACTTATTCGGTCGTAGTCAGTGACGTATGCATCCTTTGGTTGGTCACTGTGCATGCTAGCCATACCTTGCCACTGCTTGTTCAAGGTCTTTGTACTTGCTAGTTGATAACTAGTGTTCCCAACCCATTGTTTTCCCCTCGTGTTATGCGTTTTCAACGTTGACCACATGAAGTGAAATTTGTTGGTCATGGTTAGTGACATATACATACTTTGGTTGGTCACTGTGCATTGAAGCCACATTGTGCCACTACATATTGAAGGTACTTGTACTTGCTAGTTGATAGCTAGTATTCACAAACCATTATCTTCCACCCTAGCCTTTTGTGACTCGTGTTATGAGTTGTCAAAGTTTACCACACTTAGTGACATTATTTCGTCATGGTCATTGACATATGCCTACTTTGGTTGGTCATCGTTCATGGTGTCCTCACCGTGCCACAGCATATTGCAGCCCCTTGTGCTTGCTATTTGATACTTGGTGTTCCCAAGCCATTGTTTCCCCCTCTGACCATTTGTGACTCGTATATGAGTTGTTAACGTTGACCACACACATTGTATTTCTTTGGTCAAAGGCACTGCATATGCCTACTTTGGTCGGTCATTGTGCATGGTAGCCACACCATGCTACTACCGACTGAAGGTCGTTGTACATGGTAGGTAAGAACCAATATTCCCATAGAATTATTTCCTCTCCTGACCGTTTGTGACTCGTGTTATGGTTGGTCAACATTGACCACCCATATTGAAATTCTCTTGTCATCATCACTGACCTATGCCTAGTTTGGTTGTTTGGTGTGCATATTAGCCATACCGTGCCACTACGTATTGAAGTTCTTTTTCCTTCCTAGTCAATACATAGGCTTCTTAACCATTGTCTCTCCCTCTGACCATTTGTGACTCGTGTTATAAGTCGTCAATGTTGACCACACATAGTGGACTTACTCGGTCGTGTCAATGTCGTACGCATCCTTTGGTTCGTCAGTGTGCACGCTAGCCATACCGTGCCACTGCTTGTTGAAGGTCTTTGTACTTGCTAGTTGATAACTAGTGCTCCCAACCCATTGTTTTCCCATCTGACCATTTGTGACTCGTGTTATGCGTTTTCAACGTTGACCACACACTGTGAATTTATTTTGGTCATGGGTAGTTACATATGCATACTTTGGTTGGTCACAAGGCATAGACGCCACATTGTGCCACTACATATTGAAGGTATTTGTACTTGCTAGTCGATAACTAGTATTCACAAACCATTATCTTCCACCCTGACCATTTGTGTCTCCTGTTATGAGTTTTCAAAGTTGACCACACGTAGTGACAGTATTTGGTCGTGGTCAGTGACATGTGCCTACTTTGGTTGGTCATCCTGCATGGTCTCCACACCGTGCCACAACGTATTGAAGCCCCTTGTGCTTGCTATTTGATACTTGGTGTTAACAGACCATTCTTTCCCCCTCTGACCATTTGTGACTCGTACTATGAGTTGTCAACGTTGACCACACACAGCGATTTCTTTGGTCAAAGGCAGTACATATGCCTTCTTTGGTTGGTCATTGTGCATGGTAGTACTGACTGAAGGTCGTTGTACTTGGTAGTTGAGAACCGATATTCCCATAGCATTGTTTCATCTCCTGACCGTTCGTGACTCGTGTTATGGTTGGTCAACGTTGACCACCCATATTGAAATTCCCTGGACATCATCTCACATATGTCTAGTCTGGTAGTTTGGTGTGCATATTAGCCACACCGTGCCACTACGTCTTGAAGTTCTTTGTCCTTTTTAGTCAATACATAGGCTTCTTAAACAATTGTCTCTCCCTCTGACCATTTGTGACTCGTGTTACGAGTTGTCAATGTTGACCACACATAGTGGACTTATTCGGTCGTAGTCAGTGACGTATGTATCCTTTGGTTGGTCACCGTGCACGCTAGCCATACTGTGCCACTGCTTGTTGAAGGTCTTTGTACTTGCTAGTTGATAACTAGTGTTCCTAAACCATTTTTTTCCCCTCTGACCAATTGTGACTCATGTTATGCATTTTCAACGTTGACCACACATTGTGAAACTCTTTTGGTCATGGTTTGTGACATATGCATACTTTGGATGGTCACTGTGCATTGAAGCCACATTGTGCCTCTACATATTGAAGGTATTTGTACTTCCTAGTCAATAACTAGTATTCACAAACCATTACCTTCCACCCTGACCATTTGTGACCCGTGTTATGAGTTGTCAATGTTTACCACATTTAGTGACAGTATTTGGTCATGGTCAGTGACATATGCCTACTTTGGTTGGTCATCGTGCATGGTCTCCACACCGTGCCACAACGTATTGAAGCCCCTAGTACTTGCTATGTCATACTTGGTGTTACCAAACCATTGTTTCCCTCTCTGACCATTTGTGACTTGTATTATGAGTTGTCAACGTTGACCTCACACTGCGGATTTCTTTGGTCAAAGGCAGTACATATGCCTACTTTGGTCGGTCATTGTGCATGGTAGCCACACCGTGCTACTACTGAATGAAGGTCGTTGTACGTGGTAGTTGGCATATAGTATTCCCAACCCATTGTTTCCCCCTCTGACAAATCGCGACCCATATTATGTGTTGTCAACGTTGACCACGCATAGTAAAGTGATTTGGTCATGGTAAGTGGGACATGCCTAATCTGGTTGGTCATTGTGCATGGTAGCCACACTGTTCCACTACTTGTTGAAAGGCTTTGTACTTGCTAGTCCATAAATAGCAAAAGGTTTCTCCCTTTGACACCAGGTCGGTTTTTGTTGATTTGTTACCTGGAATACTCCCTCCCACCCCCCCCCCCCTTGAGGGATGTTCCGTGGACAACCTGGAGGACAGATTTGCGACCGCATTATGACACCCCCCCCATCCCCCCACGGCTTAGGCTCGAAGGTAGAGTTGAGGTATCAAAACACGTCCCCCCCCCCCAGGTCGCGAGCCTATTATATATTGCGCGTACGAGGATTCAAACCTAGGACCTATCGCTCCATAATCTAGCTCTATAAGCACTAATCCAACTTGCACGGTGTTCATATGATGTCCAAATGACATTACAAGGGTTCATATGGGTAAAGGGCATAAAATAAGGGGGTGTAAGATTAGAGGGTAGGTTTCATATTTATGAATGATAACAAAGTTAATTTATTAATAAGAAATTGACGTAGACGGAATTTCAAAACTTGCAACTTTGAGCTTGAATAACCTCTAAACCATTACTCCGATTGACCAGCCGTAAGAATGACAGTTGACAACACACAGTGAAACTCGTTTCATGATATTCAGTGACACAATAATGCTTTGGCTGGTCATTGTGCATGGTAGCCACACCGTGCCACCACTTATCGAAGGTCTTTGTACTTGCTAGTCGATACCAAGTATTCCCAAACCATTGTTTCTCCCTCTGCCCATTTTTTTCCTTGTATTATGAGTTGTGAATTTTGACCACACACACGAAACTTCTTTGATCATGAGCAGTGATGTAGGCCTACTTGGACAGGTCATTGTGCACGGTAGCCACACCGTGCCAATACATACGAAAGATATTTGTACTTGCTAGAAGATACATAGCGTTTTGAAACCATTGTTTCCCCCTCTGACCATTTGTGACTCGTGTTATGCGTTTTCAACGTTGACCACATGAAGTGAAATGTGTTGGTCATGGTTAGTGACATATGCATACCTTGGTTGGTCACTGTGCATTTAAGCCACATTGTGCCACTACATATTGAAGGTATTTGTACTTGCCAGTCGATAACTAGTATTCACAAACCATTACCGTCCACCCTGCCCATTTGTGACTCATGTTATGAGGTGTCAAAGTTTACCATACTTAGTGACATTATTTGGTCATGGTCAGTGACATATGCCTACCTTGGTTGGTCATCGTGCATGGTCTCCACACCGTGCCACAGCGCATTGAAGCCCCTTGTGCTTGCTATTTGATACTTGGTGTTCCCAAACCATTGTTTCCCCCTCTGACCATTTGTGACGCCTATTATTAGTTGTCAACGTTGACCACACACAGCGGATTTCTTTGGTCAAAGGCAGTACATGTGCCTACTTTGGTCGGTCATTGTGCATGGTAGCCACACCGTGCTACTACTGACTGAAGGTCGTTGTACTTGGTAGTTGAGAACCGATATGTCCATAGCATTGTTTCATCTCCTGGCCGTTTGTGACTCGTGTTATGGTTGGTCAACGTTGACCACCCATATTCAAATTCTCTGGACATCATCTGACATATGCCTAGTCTGGTTGTTTGGTGTGCATATTAGCCACACCGTGCCACTATGTATTGAAGTTCTTTGTCATTTATAGTCAATACATATGCTTCTTGAACCATTGTCTCTCACTCTGACCATTTGTGACTCGTGTTACGAGTGGTCAATGTTGACCACACATAGTGGACTTATTCGGTCGTAGTCAGTGACGTATGCATCCTTTGGTTTGTCACTGTGCACGCTAGCCATACCGTGCCACTGCTTGTTGAATGTCTTTGTACTTGCTAGTTGATAACTAGTGTTCCCAAACCATTGTTTTCCCCTCTGACCATTTGTGACTCATGTTATCCGTTTTCAACGTTGATCCCACACTGTGAAATTCTTTTGGTCATTGTTTGTGACATGTGCATACTTTGGTTGGTCACTGTGCATTGAAGCGACATTGTGCCACAACATATTGAAGGTAGTTGTACTTGCTAGTCGATAACTAGTATTCACAAACCATTACCTTCCACCCTGACCATTTGTGACCTGTGTTATGAGTTGTCAAAGTTTACCAGACTTAGTGACATTATTTGGTCATGGTTAGTGACATATGCTTACTTTGGCTGGTCATCGTGCATGGTCTCCTCACCGTGCCACAGCGTATTGAAGCCCCTTGTGCTTGGTATTTGATACTTTGTGTTCCCAAACCATTCTTTCCCCCTCGGACAATTTGTGACTCGTATTGTGAGTTGTCATTGTTGACCACACACGGTGGATTTCTTTGGTCAAATGTAGTACATATGCCTACGTTGGTAGGTCATTGTGCATGGTAGCCACACCGTGCTACTACTGACTGAAGGTCGTTGTACTTGGTAGTTGAGAACCAATATTCGCATAGCATTGTTTCCTCTCCTGACCGTTTGTGACTCGTGTTATGGTTGGTCAACGCTGACCACCCAGATTGAAATTCTCTGGTCATGATCAGTGACATATGCCTAGTTTGGTTGTTTGGTGTGCAT
>SZWC01000291.1:71470-88515 GCA_023375785.1 Penium margaritaceum | reverse complement strand
TTCCCCCCCCCCCCAGGTCGCGAGCCTATTCTATATTGCGCGTACGAGGATTCAAACGTAGGACCTATTGCTCGAGAATCTAGCTCTATAAGCACTAAGCCAACTCGTACGGTGTTCATATGATTTCCAAGTGACATTATAAGGGTTCCTATGGGTAAAGGGCATAAAATAAGGGGGTGTAAGATTAGAGGGTAGTTTTCAAACTTATGAATGATAACAAAGTTAGTATACTCATAAACATTTGACGTAGACGGAATTTCAAATTTTGCATCTTTGAGCTTGAATAACCTCTCAACCATTGCTCCGATTGACCAGCCGTAAGAAGGAAAGTTGACAACACACAGTGAAACTCTTTTTATGATATTCAGTGACACAAGAATGCTTTGGTTGGTCATTGTGCATGGTAGCCACACCATGCCACCACTTATCGAAGGTCTTTGTACTTGCTAGTCGATACCAAGTATTCCCAAACCATTGTTTCTCCCTCTGCCCATTTTTTACTTGTATTATGAGTTGTGAATGTTGACCACNAGAGGGTAGTTTTCAAACTTATGAATGATAACAAAGTTAGTATACTCATAAACATTTGACGTAGACGGAATTTCAAATTTTGCATCTTTGAGCTTGAATAACCTCTCAACCATTGCTCCGATTGACCAGCCGTAAGAAGGAAAGTTGACAACACACAGTGAAACTCTTTTTATGATATTCAGTGACACAAGAATGCTTTGGTTGGTCATTGTGCATGGTAGCCACACCATGCCACCACTTATCGAAGGTCTTTGTACTTGCTTGTCGATACCAAGTATTCCCAAACCATTGTTTCTCCCTCTGCCCGTTTTTTACTTGTATAAGGAGTTGTGAATGTTGACCACACACACGAAACTTCTTTGGTCATGAGCAGTGATATATGCCTACTTGGGTAGGCCATTGTGCACGGTAGCCACACCGTGCCAATACATACGAAAGATATTTGTACTTGCTATAAGATACATGGCGTTTTGAAACCATTGTTTCCCCCGTCTGACCATTTGTGACTCGTATTTTGAGTTTTCAACGTTATTGTCAACGTCAATCCACACAGCGGATTTCGTTGGTCAAAGGTAGTACATGTGCCTACTTTGGTCAGTCATTGTGCATGGTAGCCACACCGTGCTACTACTGACTGAAGGTCGTTGTACTTGGTAGTTGAGAACCAATATTCGCATAGCATTGTTCCCTCTCCTGACCGTTTGTGACTCGTGTTATGGTTGGTCAACGTTGACCACCCATGTTGAAATTCTCTGGTCATGATCAGTGACATATGTCTAGTTTGGTTGTTTGGTGTGCATATTAGCCACACCGTGCCACTACGTATTGAAGTTCTTTGTCCTTTCTAGTCGATACATAGGCTTCCGAAACCATTGTCTCTCCCTCTGACCATTTGTGACTCGTGTTATGAGTTGTCAATGTTGACCACACATGGTGGAGTTCTTCGGTCGTATTCAGTGACGTATGCATCCTTTGGTTGGTCTTTGTGCACGCTAGCCATACCGTGCCACAACTTGTTGAAAGTCTTTGGACTTGCTAGTTGAAAACTAGTGTTCCCAATCCATTGTTTTCCCCTTTGACCATTTGTGACTCGTGTTATGCGTTTTCAACGTTGACCACATACTGTGAAATTTGATGGTCATGGTTCGTGACATACGCATGCTTTGGTTGGTCACTGTGCATTGAAGCCACATTGTGCCACTACAGATTGAAGGTATTTGTACTTGCTAGTGGATAACTACTATTCACAAACCATTATCTTCCACCCTGACCATTTGTGACTCGTGTTATGAGTTGTCAAAGTTTACCACGCTTAGTGACATTATTTTGTCATGGTCAGTGCCATATGCCTACTTTGCTTGGTCATCGTGCATGGTCTCCACACCGTGCCACAGCGTATTGAAGCCCCTTGTGCTTGCTATGTGATACTTGGTGTTCCCAACCCATTCTTTCCCCCTCTGACCATTTGTGACTCGTATTATGAGTTTTCAACGTTGACCACACACAACGGAATTCTTTGGTCAAAGGCAGTACATATGCCTACTTTGGTCGGTCATTGTGCATGGTAGCCACACCGTGCTACTATTGACTGAATGTTGTTGTACTTGGTAGTTGAGAACCGATATTCCCATAGCATTGATTCATCTCCTGACCGTCTGTGACTCGTGTTATGGTTGGTCAACGTTGACAACCATATTGAAATTCTATAGACATGATCAGTGACATATTAGCCACACCGTGCCACTACGTATTGAAGTTCTTTGTCCTTTCTAGTCGATACATAGGCTTCCCAAACCACTGTCTCTCCCTCTCACCATTTGTGACTCGTGTTATGAGCTGTCAATGTTGACCAAACATAGTGGACTTCTTCGGTCGTATTCAGTGACGTATGCATCCTTTGGTTGGTCAGTGTGCATGCTAGCCATACCGTGCCACTACTTGTTGAAGGTCTTTGGACTTGCTAGTTGATAACTAGTGTTCCCAACCCATTTTTTTCCCCTCTGACCATTTGTGACTCGTGTTATGCGTTTTCAACGTTGACTACATGAAGTGAATTTTCTTCTTCATGGTTCGTAACATATGCATACTTTGGTTGGTCACTGTGCATTGAAGCCACGTTGTCCACTACATATTGAAGGTATTTGTACTTGCTAGTCCATAACTAGTATTCACAAACCATTATCTTCCACCCTGACCAGTTGTGACACGTGTTATGAGTTGTCAAAGTTTACCACACTTAGTGACATTATTTGGTCATGGTCAGTGGCATATGCCTACTTTGGTTGGTCATCGGGCATGGTCTCCACACCGTGCCATAGTGTATTGAAGCCCATTGTGCTTGCTATTTGATACTTGGTGTTCCCAAACCATTCTTCCCCCCTCTGACCATTTGTGACTCGTATTATGAGTTGTCAACGTTGACCACACACAGCGGATTTCTTTGGTCAAAGGCACTACATATGCCTGCTTTGGTAGGTCATTGTGCATGGTAGCCACACCGTGCTACTACTGAATGAAGGTCGCTGTACTTGGTAGTTGAGAACAAACATTCGCATAGCATTGTTTCCTCTCCTGACTGTTTGTGACGCGTGTTATGGTTGGTCAACGTTGACCACCCATATTGAAATTCTCTGGTCATGATCATTGACATATGCCTATTTTGGTTGTTTGGTGTGCATATAAGCCACACCGTGCCACTACGTATTGAAGTTCTTTGTCCTTTCTATTTGATACATAGGCTTCCCAAACCATTGTCTCTCCCTCTGACCATTTGTGACTCGTGTTATGAGTTGTCAATGTTGCCCACACATAGTGGACTTCTTCGGTCGTATTCAGTGACGTATGCATCCTTTGGTTGGTCATTGTGCATGCTAGCCATACCGTGCCACTACTTGTTGAAGGTCTTTGGACTTGATAGTTGATAACTAGTGTTCCCAATTCATTGTTTTCCCCTCTGACCATTTGTGACTCGTGTTATGCGTTTTCAACGTTGACCACATGAAGTGAAATTTGTTGTTATGGTTCGTGACATGTGCATACTTTGGTTGGTCATTGTGCATTGAAGCCACATTGTGCCACTACATATTGAAGGTATTCGTACTTGCTGGTCGATAACTAGTATTCACAAACCATTATCTTCCACCCTGACCATTTGTGACTCGTGTTATGAGTTAACAAAGTTTACCACACTTGGTGACATTATTTGGTCATGGTCAGTGACATATGCCTACTTTGGTTGGTCATCGTGCATGGTCTCCACACCGTGCCACAGCGTATTGAAGCCCCTTGTGCTTGCTATTTGATACTTGGTGTTCCCAAACCATTCTTTCCCCGTTTGACAATTTGTGACTCGTATTATGAGTTGTCAACGTTCACCACACAGAGCGGATTTCTTTGGTCAAAGGCAGTACATATGCCTTCTTTGGTCGGTCATTGTGCATGGTAGCCACACCGTGCTACTACTGACTGAAGGTCGTTGTACTTGGTAGTTGAGAACCGATATTTTCATAGCATTGTTTCATCTCCTGACCGTTTGTGACTTGTGTTATGGTTGGTCAACGTTGACCACCCATATTGAAATTATATAGACATGATCAGTGACATATGCCTAGTTTGGTTGTTTGGTGTGCATATTAGCCACACTGTGCCACTACGTATTGAAGTTCTTTGTCCTTTATAGTCAATACATAGGCTTCCCAAACCATTGTATCTCCCTCTGGCCATTTGTGACTCGTGTTATGAGTTGTCAATGTTGACCACACATAGTGGACTTCTTCCGTCGTATTCAGTGACGTATGCATCCTTTGGTTGGTCATTGTGCACGCTAGCCATACCGTGCCACTACTCGTTGAAGGTCTTTGGACTTGCTACTTGATAACTAGTGTTCCCAACGCATTGTTTTCCCCTATGACCATTTGTGACTCGTGTTATGCGTTTTCAACGTTGACCACATGAAGTGAAATTTGTTGGTCATGGTTCGTGACATATGCATACTTTGGTTGGTCACTGTGCATTGAAGCCACATTGTGCCACTACATATTGAATGTATGTGTACTTGCTAGTCGATAACTAGTATTTACGAACCATTACCGTCCGCCCTGCCCGTTTGTGACTCGTGTTATGAGTTGTCAAAGTTTACCACACTTAGTGACATTATTTGGTCATGGTCAGCGACATATGCCTACTTTCGTTGGTCATCGTGCATGGTCTCCACACCGTGCCACAGCGTATTGAAGCCCCTTGTGCTTGCTATTTGATACTTGGTGTTTCCAAACCATTCTTTCCCCCTCTGACCATTTGTGACTCGTATTATGAGTGATCAACGTTGACCACACACAGCGGATTTCTTTGGTCAAAGGCAGTACATATGCCTACTTTGGTAGGTCATTGTGCATGGTAGCCTCACCGTGCTACTACTGAGTGAAGGTCGTTGTACTTGGTAGTTGATAACCAATATTCTCATAGCATTGTTTCCTCTCCTGACTGTTTGTGACTCGTGTTATGGTTGGTCAACGTTGACCACCCATATTGAAATACTCTGGTCATGATCAGTGACATACGCCTAGTTTGATTGTTTGGTGTGCATGTTAGCCATACCGTGCCACTACGTATTGAAGTTCTTTGTCCTTTATAGTCGATACATAGGCTTCCCAAACCATTGTCTCTCCCTCTGACCATTTGTGACTCGTGTTATGAGTTGTCAATGTGGACCACACACTGTGGACTTCTTCGGTCGTATTCAGTGACGTATGCATCCTTTGGTTGGTCATTGTGCACGCTAGCCATACCGTGCCACTACTTGTTGAAGGTCTTTGGACTTGCTAGTTGATAACTAGTGTTCCCAACCCATTGTTTTCCCCTCTGACCATTTGTGACTCGTGTTATGCGTTTTCAACGTTGACCACATGAAGTGAATTTTCTTGGTCATGGTTCGTGACATATGCATACTTTGGCTGGTCACTGTGCATTGAAGCCACATTGTGCCACTACATATTGAAGGTATTTGTACTTGCTAGTCGATCACTAGTATTCAGAAACCACTATATTCCACCCTGACCATTTGTGACTCCTTTTATGATTTGTCAAAGTTTACCACACTTATTGACATTATTTGGTCATGGTCAGTGACATATGCCTACTTTGGTTGGTCATCGTGCATGGTCTCCACACCGTGCCATAGCGTATTGAAGCCCCTTGTGCTTGCTAATTGATCTTTGGTGTTCCCAAACCATTCTTTTGTTGAAAAATTGCCCCTCCGCATGCCCAAGTGCGGCGCCGGGAGGCGCCGACGAGACGCCAGAAAGTGGAAACTCCGCTCCGGAGGATCTGGCGACTCGACAATTTCTCGAATCCTGAAATGGAGGATTGTCCCGCAATGTTGGCAAGTCGTTGAATCCGGTGGAAGTTGTTTCGCCAGAATCGGACAAGTATCGAGGGAGATATGGCCTTCCAAAATTGGGGTGTGCGCAGCGACTCTGGGAGCCGGCTGCGACTCGAAATCCGGTGGATAATCGACCGGATCGAGTAACAAAATTACCATATGGAGAAAATGCTCCGATAGGCCTGCCGAGGCGTCCGGTGGATGATCCACCTGATCCGGCGGATCATCCACCGGATCCAGAAGTGCAGGTTGTTACTCAGGGACTTAGCCAAAAACCTGGCTCAGTGTCCAAAACTCAGAAGTACGTTTTGTTACTCGGGGACTTAGTCAAAAATCTGACAGCAGGTCCGCGGACAGGTTTCGAACCTCGTCACACCCCATCACCAAACTCGACCCAAAAGTGGGCAGGGTGCGTGGAAACAGTGCAGGGGACCGCAACACCACGTGCAATGGGATCTGCGCCTCGGGAAAGGCACTTCGCACGTGAAGGAAGGCGCCACGGTGTGTGCGCGCCATGGAAGCGTTAGGCGTTTCTGTGGTGGGTGAGACCTGCGCTTCGGCAAGCATAACTTAGGCTACGCTTGGCCGAATTGCGCACGGTTTGGTGCGTCGGAGAGCTCATGACCAGCCCTATAAATGTTCTGATCATGTCCATGTACAAAATATAACGCAAATGACGTTATTCTCTTCGCAAAACTGACTGTCTCATAATCCTCTCCCACATAGCGTGAGGCGACCAGAAAGCTCACGCTTCATCTCCAAACTTGCCAAAACAAGCCGTGCAAATGCTAGACGGCCAGACCCACGTTGGAACAGAATTTCCAACAAAGGGTTATGGGCCCACGTGGCTGACGGCCAAAAGTCCTGCACGGCTTCCGCGAGCAACAAGATGATCGGGAGAGGCGATCGCCACAGTGCATGGTGTGCACGCAACGAGCGACGAGAGAGGCCGATGCTGGGCTCTCTGCGTACTCAGGCGGTGGCGGTTCGAGGACAACAGTGTGGCAGGGGGCCTGCTACATCGAAGAGGGCAGTTGCTGCAATGGGTCCTTGCGAGAAGGCGGGCGACGCGAAAATCCACGCTGTTGGCACCGGACTTCTCCATGTAGCATTGTAGCAGGCTCGGCTGAGCCATCCCATGAACTGCCTTGAGGCGGTGAGATGGGCAGAAATCAGCCATGGCGCTCGGTTCTGTGTTCAACTTGTTGACTCCTACATTGGATTGCATCAATCCCTCCGAGGCATCCACACCCACGTGGAGGAGCGCTTGCAGCAGGTCAAGTGGAACGCGCATCGCTTCTGTGAGCATGCCGGCGTGACTACCTGCAGCAATGAGGCGCTCGTGGTGGCTTTGCCCAGCGGCAAGGCAACCCTTCACGCATCGTGGAGTGCAACGAACAGAGCAGCAGACCATGAGAGGGCACAAGACGGCGTCTTCATCCGCCTACGTCGGCTGCCATCAAGCTGGAGGTGGCGACACGGGGAGCAAGACGCGCCCAACGGGCACCAATTATCGTGGTGCCGCGTGGAGGGCCAGACGGCGTGGTGGCATGTTATGCCACATGTGGGTGACGTGCGCAGCGGAAGTCGTGGACCTCGCCAAGATCTCGGGAGGAGGACGACACACCGGGTCCGCAGTCATCACGCGCCAGGGTCCGACGCTCCAAAAGTGAGGAGCACGGTCGGCCGTCATTGAGGACGGCCGTGTGGCATGCTGGAGGCATGCCCGATCTCCACACCTGACCTAGCCGGAGTAGAGAGGCGGAGCTTGCGTTGGAAAGCTGGCCGGAGGAAGCTACGAGACAAGCTGCTGGCAGCGCCAGAGGAAGCGACCCGTAAGCTGCTGGATGAAGCTACCACAAGATGGCTGCCGCTGAATTACTCCCAAGGGGTACAAGGTGGAGAAACGCAACAAAATGGAGGGTGGTACTCGTCCTCATCCACAAGGGAGCGGTAGGTGGGGCCTTTGGGGTCGCCACAACCATGCTCACCGTGGAGAGAAGCAGAGTGCAAGGTGCTACTGCAAGGGGGAGGCGCACGCAAAACAGCGAGGGCGGCCTCAACTCATCAAGCTCCATGATTGGCAGGAGAAGCGTCGGCTTTGGGTGCGACGCATCATGGCCATGGGCAAAGTGGAGTAATGCTGGATCAACGGCACAAGTGGCACTGACACGTGGTGAGTTCAAAAGGGAGCTCGCATAACACACACCGGTGTGGTACCAAGAGTGCGCACATGTGCAGCAGATCGCAGCAATGCAGTAGTAACACCACAAGAGGGCGCCGACACCAGCCGGCGCAAAACTCAACCCAGGAAGCTGCGAATGTCCGCACGCGTCGTCAGCCGGGAGGGCTGGACCGGACGCACGGTGGGACGAAATACGCAGCAGAACGGGGCCAGGCTCAACAACCCCAAATAGGCAGCAGCTGGTCGAGCCGCCACAACACCAAGTTTGGTGGAGCAAAACGGCTACCGTGGCGGGCAAGGCGCAGCGGGCGTGTCAACCAGGGGGAGCTGGCACCATGCTTCAAAAGAGAAGGCATTTCCTGGTGCAAGTAAACTAGAAAGCAATGAACAACAAAATCACACCACAAAAAAAGGCTGTTCGGGCGTCTTCATCGTGTACCAGAGCTGGAGTGCGACACGGCAGTGCTGACGGCAGGTCGGCACGTGCACGTCAAGTCCAAGCAGCAGATGCACACTCAGTGGAGAGAAGGCGCCACCAGGTCAGGCAACAGCAACACTAAGTGATGCACGCACTTGTAGCAGCAAGAGAAGTCAGCTGCGCCAACAGGCGAGGAAGCAGTCCACTACGGGTGGATGTGACAAGGCTCACGCTGGGTCCAAGCGGGGACGTGCCAAGGGTGCTGCAGAATGTAGGATGACCTGGATGGAGCAAAAACGGCTCCAATGGCAGTGGAAGAAGCAACAGCAGTGGCGCTGTTAATGGCTTCCGCTGGAATGGAAAGCTAGCTGAAGGCGAGCGCTTCCAACGCCTCAAAACAAAAAGGGGCAGGTTGAATCGGCAAGCATCGGCAACAAGGGAGCAGCAGCCGCCAAGTCGCCAAGAAGTAGACGGGTGGCAAAATGGGCCACACCATGCAGGAAGTTGGCTGCAAATGCTGAGGGACCATGAGTGGTGGCAAGTGCAAGTGGACGCACCAGGCCACCTCGGCCAGTGGTCGCACTAGCACAAGGCTCAGTGGGTGCAGGATGCGAGAGCCATCAACAATAGGGTGCAGACTCAAGACGCAAAAGCAAAGCTGAGGAGGGATGCACCATGCGGCAGGCAAGCCTGACGTGCGAGAGCACAACGGATAGGTGGCTAAAAGAGCCGCGGTCTCCACGGTGCGGCTCGGCACGGGACGGAAGCAGCCGCAAACTCCAACGGCAGCAAGGCGAGGTGGCAGTGGTATGAGGCCATGCGCACGCTCGCGGAGCAGCCGGGAGCAATGAAAGCTATGTCCATAGGGGGCATAGTTGCAGCTGTGCAAGAGCACAACGATCCTGCTGGAGGAAGCTACTGGAGAAGGCTGCTGGTTTCTGCCAGAGGAAGCTTCCAGGGAAGCTGCCAGGGGAGCTGCAGCAGAGCTTCAGCAGCAGCAGCAGCATCGACATGAGCATTGGGAACTCTCCACACCAGGGGGAGTGGTTCCCGCTCCTTGACTACGAGGAGCCGGCGGATGCGGAGGTCGAAGATGCGACGTCAGAGCGCGGCGGTGGAGCTGGTGCAGCTGCCGACGCGGAGGACTCCGACGACATAGAAACTGGACAGAAGATTCGGCGGAAGATCCGTTGGAGGAGGCACTACAAGTGCCGAAGCGTGGACTCTTGGAGTTCGTGTCGGGCGTCAGAGAAAATTACTTCGGACGCGCCGCCCGTCCGGTCGATGATTTTACCTGAGCGGGAGAGACCCTCAGGGAGCCGTCCGGTTGATGATTTGCCGGAGCGGGCAGAGTCGGAAGGATCGCAGCAGAGCGACGAGACGCCGCCAAGACTGCCGCGCCGCAGCGGGAGGCAGCGGAGAGCGGGGAAGCGTTTTCGCCGCAGGTACCGGTCGATGGATCGGGATGACGCGGTGCATGCTGGCTGCATCAACGGAACCGACGACAGTGCAAGAGGCTCTTGCGCGGCCCGAGGGGGGGCAATGGGATGCCGCCGTGAAGTCAGCGTTGGCATCCATTGCGCAAATAAAAGAAGAACGGACATGACTGAATAGGGGCAGGTGGTGCTACAGGGTTGTAGCACGCACAACAAACATGCGGATTACTTGACCAAAGCGCAACCCGCGGACCGGCACGTGAGCGTGGCCGGGCTTGGGAAGACCAGCCATGATGGGCTGGAGGGCGCAGCGGAAGATGAGTAAGAGCAAGATGGAGCAGCGGGCATGGCAGGTGCAAGGGGGAGAATGTTGAAAAATTGCCCCTCCGCATGCCCAAGTGCGGCGCCGGGAGGCGCCGACGAGCCGCCAGAAAGTGGAAACTCCGCTCCGGAGGATCTGGCGACTCGACAATTGCTCGAATCCTAAAATGGAGGATTGCCCCGTAAATTTGGCGAGTCGCTGAATCCGGTGGAAGTTGTTTCGCCGGAATCGGACAGGTATCGAGGGAGATATGGCCTTCCAAAATTGGGGTGTGCGCAGCGACTCTGGGAGCCGGCTGCGACTCGAAATCCGGTGGATAATCGACCGGATCGAGTAACAAAATTACCATNGCAGGTCCGCGGACAGGTTTCGAACCTCGTCACACCCCATCACCAAACTCGACCCAAAAGTGGGCAGGGTGCGTGGAAACAGTGCAGGGGACCCCAAAACCACGTGCAATGGGATCTGCGCCTCGGGAAAGGCGCTTCGCACGTGAAGGAAGGCGCCACGGTGTGTGCGCGCCATGGAAGCGTTAGGCGTTTATGTGGTGGGTGAGACCTGCACTTCGGCAAGCATAACTTAGGCTACGCTTGGCCGAATTGCGCACCGTTTGGTGCGTTGGAGAGCTCATGACTAGCCCTATAAATGTTTTGATCATGTCCATGTACAAAATATAACGCAAAATGACGTTATCCTCTTCGCAAAACTGACTGTCTCATAATCCTCTCCCACATAGCGTGAGGCGACCAGAAAGCTCACGCTTCATCTCCAAACTTGCCAAAACAAGCCGTGCAAATGCTAGACGGCCAGAGCCACGTTGGAACAGAAACAATGCTATGGAAATATCGGTTCTCAACTACCAAGTACAATGACCTTCAGTCAGTAGTAGCACGGTGTGATACTTGCTAGTCGATAACTAGTATCCACAAACCATTACCGTCCACCCTGCCCATTTGTGATTCGTGTTATGAGTTGTCAAAGTTTACCACACTTAGTGACATTATTTGGTCATGGTCAGTGACATATGCCTACTTTGGTTGATCATCGTGCATGGTCTCCGCACCGTGCCACAGCGTATTGAAGCCCCTTGTGCTTGCTATTTGGTACTATGCGTTCCCAAACCATTCTTTCCCCCTCTGACCATTTGTGACTCGTATTATGAGTTGTCAACGTTGTCCACACACAGCGGATTTCATTGGTCAAAGGCAGTACATATGCGTACTTTGCTAGGTCACTATGCATGGTAGCCACACCGTGCTACTAGTGACTGAAGGTCGTTGTACTTGGTAGTTGAGAACCAATATTCGCATAGCATTGTTTCCTCTCTTGAGCGTTTGTGACTCGTGTTATGGTTGGTCAACGTTGACCACCCATATTGAAATTCTCTGGTCATGATCAGTGACATATGCCTAGTTTGGTTGTTTGGTGTGCATATTAGCCACACCGTGCCACGACGTATTGAAGTTCTTTGTCCTTTCTTGTCGATACATAGGCTTCCGAAACCATTGTCTCTCCCTCTGACCATTTGTGACTCGTATTATGAGTTGTCAACGTTGTCCACACACAGCGGATTTCATTGGTCAAAGGCAGTACATATGCGTACTTTGCTAGGTCACTATGCATGGTAGCCACACCGTGCTACTAGTGACTGAAGGTCGTTGTACTTGGTAGTTGAGAACCAATATTCGCATAGCATTGTTTCCTCTCTTGAGCGTTTGTGACTCGTGTTATGGTTGGTCAACGTTGACCACCCATATTGAAATTCTCTGGTCATGATCAGTGACATATGCCTAGTTTGGTTGTTTGGTGTGCATATTAGCCACACCGTGCCACGACGTATTGAAGTTCTTTGTCCTTTCTTGTCGATACATAGGCTTCCGAAACCATTGTCTCTCCCTCTGACCATTTGTGACTCGTGTTATGAGTTGTCAATGTTGACCACACATAGTGGACTTCTTCGGTCGTATTCAGTGACGTATGCATCCTTTGGTTGGTCATCGTGCACGCTAGCCATACCGTGCCACTACTTGTTGAAGGTCTTTGGACTTGCTAGTTGATAACTAGTGTTCCCAACCCATTGTTTTCCCCTCTGACTGTTTGTGACTCGTGTTATGCGGTTTCAACGTTGACCACATGAAGTGAAATTTGTTGGTCATGGTTCGTGACATGTGCATACTTTGGTTGGTCACTGTGCATTGAAGCCACATTGTGCCACTACATATTGAAGCTATTTGTACCTGCTAGTCGATGACTAGTATTCACAAACCATTATCTTCTACCCTGACCATTTGTGACTCATGTTATGAGTTGTAAAAGTTTACCACACTTAGTGACATTATTTGGTTATGGTCAGTGACATATGCATACTTTGGTTGGTCATCGTGCATGGTCTCCACACTGTGCCACAGCGTATTGAAGCCCCTTGTGCTTGCTATTCGATACTTGGTGTTCCCAAACCATTCTTTCCCCCTCTGACCATTTGTGACTCATATTATGAGTTGTCAACGTTGACCACACACAGCGGATTTCTTTGGTCAAAGGTAGTACATATGCTTAATTTGGTCGGTCATTGTGCATGGTAGCCACACCGTGCTACTGCTGACTGCAGGTCGCTGTACTTGGTATTTGAGAACCAATATTCGCAAAGCATTGTTTCCTCTCCTGACCGTTTGTGACTCGTGTTATGGTTGGTCAATGTTGACCACCCATATTGAAATTCTCTGGTTATGATTAGTGACATATGCCTAGTTTGGTTGTTTGGTGTGCATATTAGCCACACTGTGCCACTACGTATTGAAGTTCTTTGTCCTTTCTGGTCGATACATAGGCTTCCCAACCCATTATCTCTCCCTCTGACCATTTGTGACTCGTGTTATGAGTTGTCAATGTTGACCACACATAGTGGACTTCTTCGGTCGTATTCAGTGACGTATGCATCCTTTGGTTGATCATTGTGCACGCTAGCCACTACTTGTTGAAGGTCTTTAAACTTGCTAGTTCATAACTAGTGTTCCCAACCCTTTGTTTTCCCCTCTGACCATTTGTGACTCGTGTTATGCGTTTTCAACATTGACCACATGAAGTGAAATTTGTTGGTCATGGTTCGTGACATATGCATACTTTGGTTGGTCACTGTGAATTGAAGCCACATTGTGCCACTACATATTGAAGGCATTGATACGTGCTAGTCAATAACTAGTATTCACAAACCATTACCGTCCACCCTGCACATCTGTGACTCGTGTTATGAGTTGTTAAAGTTTACCACACTTAGTGACATTATTTGTTCATGGTCAGTGACATATGCCTACTTTGGTTGGTCATCGTGCATGGTCTCCACACCGTGCCACAGTGTATTGAAGCCCCTTGTGCTTGCTATTTGATACTTGGTGTTCCCAAACCATTCTTTCCCCCTCTGACCATTTGTGACTCGTATTATGCGTTGTCAACGTTGACCACACACAGCGGATTTCTTTGGTCAAAGGCAGTACATATGCCTACTTTGGTAGGTCATTGTGCATAGTAGCCACACCGTGCTACTACTGACTGAAGGTTGTTCTACTTGGTAGATGAGAACCAATATTTGCATAGCATTGTTTCCCTTCCTGACCGTTTGTGACTCATGTTATGGTTGGTCAACGTTGACCACCCATATTGAAATTCTCTGGTCATGATCAGTGACATATGCCTAGTTTGGTTGTTTGGTGTGCATATTAGCCACACCGTGCCACTGCGTATTGAAGTTCTTTGTCCTTTCTAGTCGATACATATGCTTCCCAAACCATTGTCTCTCCCTCTGACCATTTGTGACTCGTGTTATGAGTTGTTAATGTTGACCACACATAGTGGACTTCTTCGGTCGTATTCAGTGACGTATGCATCATTGGGTTGGTCATTGTGAATGCTAGCCATACCGTGCCACTACTTGTTGGAGGTCTTTGGACTTGCTAGTTGATAACTAGTGTTCCCAGCCCATTGTTTTCCCCTATGACCATTTGTGAATTGTGTTATGCGTTCTCAACATTGACCACACACTGTGAAATACTTTTGGTCATGGTTTAAGACATGTGCATACTTTGGTTTGTCACTGTGCATTGAAGCCACATTGTGCCACTTCATATTGAAGGTATTTGTACTTGCTAGTCGATGACTAGTATTGACAAACCATTTCATTCCACCCTGACCATTTGTGACCCGTGTTATGCGTTGTCAAAGTTTACCACACTAAGTGACAGTATTTGGTCATGGTCAGTGACATATACCTACTTTGGTTGGTCATCGTGCATGGTTTCCACACCGTGCCACAACGTATTAAAGCCCCTTGTGCTGGCTATGTGATACTTGGTGTTCCCAAACCGTTGTTTCCCCCTCTGACCATTTGTGACTCGTGTGATGAGTTGTCAATGTTGACCACACATAGTGGACTTCTTCGGTCGTATTCAGTGACGTATGCATCCTTGAGTTGGTCATTGTACACGCTAGCCATACCGCGCCACTACTTGTTGAAGGTCTTTGGACTTGCTAGTTGATAACTAGTTTTCCCAACCCATTGTTTTCCCCTATGACCATTTGTGACGCGTGTTATGCACTTTCAACGTTGACCACATGAAGTGAAATTTGTTGGTCATGGTTCGTAACATATGCATACTTTGGTTGGTCATTGTGCATTGAAGCCACATTGTGCCACTATATATTGAATGTATTTGTACTTGCTAGTCGATAACTAGTATTCACAAACCATTACCGCCCACCTTGCCCATTTGTGACTCGTGTTATGAGTTGTCAAAGTTTACCACACTTAGTGACATTATTTGGCCATGGTCAGTGACATATGCCTACCTTGGTTGGTTATCGTGCATGGTCTCCACACCGTGCCACAGCGTATTGAAGCCCCTTGTGCTTGCTATTTGATACTTGGTGTTCCCAACCCATTCTTTCCCCCTCTGACCATTTGTGAGTTGTATTATGAGTTGTCAACGTTGACCACACACAGCGGATTTCTTTGGTCAAAGGCAGTACATATGCCTACTTTGGTAGGTCATTGTGCATGGTAGCCACACCGTGCTACTACTGACTGAAGGTCGTTGTACTTGGTAGTTAAAAACCAATATTCACATAGCATTGTTTCCTCTCCTGGCCGTTTGTGACTCGTGTTATGGTTGGTCAACGTTGACCACCCATCTTGAAATTCTCTGGTCATGATCAGTGACATATGCCTAGTTTGGTTGTTTGGTGTGCATATTAGCCACACTGTGCCACTACGTATTGAAGTTCTTTGTCCTCTCTAGTCGATACATAGGCTTCCCAACCCATTGTTTCTCCCAATGACCATTTGTGACTCGTGTTATGAGTTGTCAATGTTGACCACACATAGTGGACTTCTTCGGTTGTATTCAGTGACGTATGCATCCTTTGGTTGGTCATTGTGCACGCTAGCCATATTGTGCCACTACTTGTTGAAGGTCTTTAGACTTGCTAGTTGATAACTAGTGTTCCAAACCCATTGTTTTCCCCTCTGACCACTTGTGTCTCGTGTTCTGCGTTTTCAACGTTGACCACATGAAGTGAAATTTGTTGGTCATGGTTCGTGACATGTGCATACTTTGGTTGGTCACTGTGCATTGAAGCCACATTGTGCCACTGCACATTGAAGGTATTTGTACTTGCTAGTCCTAACTAGTATTCACAAACCATTATCTTCCACCCTGACCATTTGTGACTCGTGTTATGAGTTGTCAACGTTCACCACACTTAGTGACATTATTTGGTCATGGTCAGTGACATATGCCTACTTTGGCTGGTCATCGTGCATGGTTTCCACACCGTGCCACAGCGTATTGAAACCCCTTGTGCTTGCTATTTTATTCTTGGTGTTCCCAAACCATTCTTTCCCCCTCTGACCACTTGTGACTCGTATTATGAATTGTCAACGTTGACCACACACAGCGGATTTCTTTGGTCAAAGGCAGTACATATGCCTACTTTGGTTGGTCATTGTGCATGGTAGCCACACCGTGCTACTACTGACTGAAGGTCGTTGTACTTGGTAGTTGAGAATCGATGTTTCCATAGCAGTGTTTCATCTCCTGACCGTTTGTGACTCGTGTTATGGTTGGTCAACGTTGACCACCCATATTGAATTTCTCTGGACATGATAAGTGACATGTGCCTAGTTTGGTTGTTTGGTTTGCATATTAGCTACACCATGCCACTACGTATTGAACTTCGTTGTCCTTTCTAGTTGATACATAGGCTTCACAAACCATTGTCTCACCCTCTGACTATTTGTGACTGGTGTTATGAGTTGTCAATGTTGACCACACATAGTGGACTTATTCGGTCGTAGTTCGTGACGTATGCATCCTTTGGTTGGTCACTGTGCACGCTAGCCATGTGGTGCCACTGCTTGTTGAAGGTCTTTGTACTTGCTAGTATATAACTAGTGTTCCCAACCCATTGTTTTCCCCTCTGGCCATTTGTGACTCGTGTTATGTGTTTTCAACGTTGACCACATGAAGTGAAATTTGTTGGTCATGGTTAGTGACATGTACATACTTTGGTTGGTCACTGTGCATTGAAGCCACATTGTGCCACTACATATTGAAGGTATTTGTACTTGCTAGTCGATAACTAGTATTCACAAACCATTATCTTCCACCCTGACCATTTGTGACTCGTGTTATGAGTTGTCAAAGTTTACCACACTTAGTGACATTATTTGGTCATGGTCAGTGACATATGCCTACTTTGGTTGGTCATCGTGCATGGTCTCC